>JAHHUM010000016.1:0-119264 GCA_036173005.1 Crenichthys baileyi
TAAACCAAATTTAATTTCTAAAAATTCAGGGCAGTTCAAATAAATGCTGTGCGTAGATTTCTTAAGCTGAGTCACTTTTCTATAAGGTGGATATTTCCACTGAAGCCTGTCCGTGTTGAAACCTTGTTTGCAGTTGTTTGCAGTTCCAGCTGGTTCTGTGTGTAATGACTGTTTTGCAAACAAATAATCTCAAGCAAACATAGTCCTGGGTTCTATTCAGATCTGGCATTAACAAACACCCAGGCTGATTCAGATACAATCAGACAGCTTTAAGCATGACTGTTCACACTCGCTATTAAAATCTAACCTGAATGACCAGATCCCAATTAGCATGCTTTGCAACGTTTCTGTAAAATGACAATTACTTTCAATCACTGAATTAGAGTACTATTCAGACACTGACTTGCTAAACTTTGTAACGTAACAGACAATATGAGACGAAGAGCATAAAATAATCTATGACATCTCACAGACCTCAGTCGGTGCTACAATCGAAATCAGTAAAAAAAAAAAAACGCACTGCTTGCCGGCAGACATCAACTGTGTTTCCACACAACTCTGTGCACCTAGCATAAGCAGGTTGAATAAAATTCAAGGAACATGCAACACACCACAGTAGCGCTCAGATTACTGTTATGGAAATAATAAAAAGGACATTTTGAGACTGAATAACCACAGCAAGTTCAATTAGATCCAAAACAAACATTACGCAGCAGAGAAAACCTACTTACCCGTCCTACAATCCTCTAACGTAATTCCAAAACAAATCTTTCGAAGGAAAAAGGATTTCAACAAGGAACACTCATCTTACACTGATTTCAACAATACTGCTCATGAAACATATTTTTTAAACAAGTCTGCTACCTGAGACGGGTCACATCAATTGGTGGCTATTCACTGTGCATCAGCAGGTATTATTTTCTGTGTTTTCAGACTGCTTACTCAATGCAGATAAAATTAGAAAAAATATGTCATTAATTTGCTCTGAATACATTTACACTAGTATTTAGTACCATCCGGATGTAATCAGATTGCCAAGAATGGTTAAGTGTAAAGACTGACCAAAGCCCATGTTATTGAAAAATGATGTAATTATGCCCTTCCATGAGTAACCCCAAGCTTGCATTTCCTGTACTCTCAAAACCATGGTCATTCTGACTGATGTTTACCGCAAGTAAGATACTAACTACTCATAAGTACTCCACACAATCCCAATTTCATAAAAAAAGTATGGTAAATCCCTTTATGATAGGGTACTTAAGCTTCCACAGTCAAGAGTATAAATTGTAAAACAATTAATAGGTAAATACTTGTAAACACAACATTGTCTTATAATGCTATCAGATCAAGCAAGCTGTATCTTTAACTTACCTCAGTCTTGCCTGCAGAGTCCCCAGCAACATTTTTGTTTCTTTTCTTCCCTCCGTCTTTACCGCTTTCATTTGCCCCCTGTCCAAACACGACGCCAAACAAATGACAAGGAACGTAGTGATATAATGACTTTTTAATTTTCTATCTAAATTTAAAACACATATGGAAGGTCAATCAAATTACAAAGAAATAATCAACTTTTATCTGGGTTTGGGCCAAAGGTTTAATTTACCAAAGCAAACAAAAAGACCGCCCTCAAGTACCTGAAAAGTAATTCTATAAATGTACCATTGAACATTTTCAAACACGAACTAAACTTTCAGATGTTAGCTAAAGAGCAAAAGCGAAGAATTAACCTACAAGTCAGCTAGCTGAAGCATTAGCGCCACATTGCAGGTGGCTAAATGACAGCATGTATCTTACCACAGGCTAGGATAGCTACGGTTTAGCTTATAGTAGTTATATTTATCGCGTTATAAAAGTAACAAAAAAAATCACCTTTTTGCTCCCGTCTACTTGCAATTCACTCATTCTCTCAACCACAGTCTGTTCAGCCATAAGAAGTCAAGAACGAAACCCTTTCAGGGGCCCTAACTTGAACGGGTATGAATTTAAAATGTAGGCCGGGAAAACCTGGTAGGGCCCTGATGACGTTTTCCAAAGGATATTCTGAGGGCAATTTTTCCCCAAAAGGCGGGGCTTTGTTCGACACAATAATAAATCATTTTTTTCCAAAATTGGTTAAACATGGGAAATTAGTTTTAATAGATATATCTATACTTTTTAATCTTTATCATATAAATACCATGGGATATTTTAAAACCTCTTCGATTTTTTTCCCTAAACTTTAAAAACGGCATTCCAGTGTTTTTCTTAGAAAAGGGTTTTTATTTAAAATTCTGAAAAGTGATTTTTTAAAGCAATTTTCAGCTATATACCCCATTATTGAGAAGAACATCAAAAATATCATAGCTTTGGGGATTATATTTTATTTTTCTGGAAAAACCCAAAACCGGATGTGTACCCGTGCCCAAAGTTTAAACCACGGGGCCCCCAAAACTGTCGTCTGCAGATAAAATCAAATTGTACTGAATATTCAGGAATAACCATAAACCCCCCAATTTTCCACTTGTGAAATTAAAATGGGGAATTTGGGGTTTTGGGATTTCTTTGAAAAATACATTTTAAAACATGGGAGTTTTTAGCTCATCTTGAGAAAGAAATGTAAAAACTTTTTTAGGCCTAGCTGTGCGTTTTTTTGGGTTAAGGGTTTACGGGTTTTGGGGTTGCACAGGGTGGGGGGAAATTAAAAGAGGGCAGGTATACTTTTTTTTATTTAAACCCAAAAATCCAGTCAAAAAGGGGAAAAAACCCCAAAGACACAGAAACCCCCAAAAAACACTATTAAAACTTTTTTTTGGCCTTGGTTTAAGCTTGTGTAATGGACATGACCTTAACCATAATGAAAAAATTAAAGGAAACCATTCTTAAAAGCCAGATTATTCGGGAAAAAACCAACCGTTTAAATTTTTAACCTCTAAACTAATCTCCCTAAAATGGAATGGCAATATCCAGTAATATTTAAGCAAGAAGCTTTTAGATAGGTATTGAAGTGTGAGGTTACATTTAACCAAATATTAGTTGGGAAAATGTACTTTTTGGATCCTGTTGTTAAGGGGGGGTTTTTAAGGGAGCGGGGAACGGGCGTCGCTTTTTTAAAATTTCTTTATTTGTTTTAAAATTCCCAGTTTGTTCTAAAAATTTGTTTAACCCAATCTTTAAACCCCAAAGGGTTAATTGGGGAGTCCCCACAGGGTTTCCCCAGTACTTGGGGCCAATTCTCTTTACTATATATTTTTCCCTTTTTGGGTAAAAAAATTATCGGCAGCATAAAAATTAATTTTCACGGGTTAAAGCTGATGACACTCACCTTTACTTTTTGCATAAATCTTGTTTGACCCCAAAACCATTTTAGATATATAAAAAGCATGTCTTGAAGACAAAAAAAATTTGGATGATTTTAAATTTTCTGCTTCTAAATTCAGAAAAGGACAGAAGTTTTTGTTTTGGAGGGGCCCCTTTAAAAAAAGAAACGGCTTAGTCAATCATTTTAAACCCCGGGAGGGGCTTTTAAATTGACTTTCCGGGATAATAAATAAAAAACCTTGGTTTTAAATTTTTGCCCCGGGACATGTCATTTAAATCCCATATTAAACAGGTTTTTTAGGGTTTCCTTTTTTTTTCTCCGGAACAATTTTCCCCAAAAATTTGGAAATATCCTGTCCAGGGTTGATGCCGAAAAACTTTGTCCATGCATTTGTTACTTTTAAGGCGGACTATTGTAATTTTTTACTTTTGGGGTTCCCCAAAATGCAGTTTTAAAAACCTTCAGCGAAATTTAAAAATTTCCGCCCGCAAGAGTTCTGATGGGAAAAATTAAAAAAAAGGGATATAATTTTTCCCCCCCTTTTTCTTCCTTTCATTTGGGTCCCTGTTAAAAAACCGAATAAAATTTAAAAATTCTCCCCCTAAAATTTAAAACTTTAATTTTTCTAGCTCCATCCTACATCAGAAAAATCTGATTGTTCCAATTTTTCCCAACCCGAAGGGGCCCTTTGTTCTCAAACAGCAGGGGTTTTCTGGGGGTTCCCCAAAGTCTCTAAAGTAGGAAAGGGGGCAGGTTTCCTTTTTGTTATCAAGGGGCCCCCTCCTGTGGAACCAGCTCCCATTTTAGTCCTGTGAGGGGAAAACCCCCCTTTTTACTTTTAAGGGGTAGGCTTAGAGCCCTTTTCCCTTTTTTATAAAGCTTATAGTTAGAGTGGCTTTTGGTTTTCCTGACTTCCCTTTCCCTTTTTTTTTTTACCTCCTTCTTTTTTCCCCCCCGTTGGATGGAATAAGGGGAGTCAGGTTTTAAACCCCTTTTAAAACCCGGGTCAGTTTTGGTTTAGGTGCAAAAAACCCTCCAATTTTTGCTACCTGTATGACCCCCCTCTTTTTCCAAAATTATAATTTAATTTTGGAAGGGGAAAAGGTACCCCAAGGGGGGGTGGTTTTTATTTAAAAATGGCATCAGTGGGCTCTAGAAAGGGCAAAACCCTTTTTACCTTTTTAAGGCAGGCTTAAAAAAATTTTTTTTTTGATAAAGTTTTAGTTAGGAGTGGTTTTAAATTTCCCAACCCCTTTTGTGTAGTTATGTGGTTTTAGGCCCAGGGTGGCTGGAGGAAAAAAATGACCCCTGTCCCCTTTTCGTAAATTCACAATAAATAAAATTTTGAAAAATTTTTTGTTATTTGGCTTTTAAAAATTTTTGTTTTCTTCTTTTTTTCTTGTAGAAGCTTAAAAAGGCCTGCCTCCCGTTGGGCTACCCGGGAAACCCGTTTTTGGGGAGGGGCATCGTCCGAGCTTCCCCTGCAAAAAAATTAATGCTCACCTTTTTACAGATTATCCCTATTGGGCCCTGTCTTTTAGTGTTTAACCCTTTTCTCTTTCCCCCGACATGGCGATTGACCCGAGCTTTTCTTTCTAATTATTGTTTCTCTTTTTCCCACCTTTAACCTTGGAAAAAATGGTAAGTTTTATTTTGTTTTTTTTCTTTTAGGGGAAAAACGGTGCTTCTTTTTTCCTTTTTTGCCTGCTCGGGGGTCCTTCCCCCATCGGTGTGGAGGGGTTGGCCCCCCCCCACCTGAGCCTTTTGTTTTTTGGAGGTTTCTTCCTTTAAAAGGGATTTTTCCTTTTTAATGTTTACTAATGCATGCTCATTTTTGAGGGTTTCTGAAAAATCAAAACCCCCTGATGTTCCCTTTCTCTAAAATGCTCATCCGGGGGGATGGGAAAAATTTTGCTGGTCACTGGGCTGGATTTCAATCTTCTGGGGTTTTTCCTTAAAACGAAAAACTTGTTTTTTCCAATTTGGGGAAAAAAAAAAAACCCCAAATAAATTTAACTGTCAAGGGTTTTTAAATTATTGGGAAAGTATTACCTGACTTTTGTGAAGTGTTGGGGACACTTTGGGGTTTTGAATTTTTGGGGTATTTTAAAAAACGGTGAATTGGTTTAAGTTTCCCCTTGTGGTCTAAGAAAATTCACAATAAATTCAAACTTACCCCCTTCGTGTTTTTTAAAAAATAATTGAAATTCTATTTTGCATTACCATTTCATCCTAAAAAATGCTCCAAATGGGTCTTTAAAAGCCCCAAATTAATTTTATATACGGTAGTATATGCAAACTTCTCGCCACCATTGCATCATGTTGGATGATTTAGGATTCTTAAGAAGGACCAGGGAAACATCTTGGGTTGCTTGGCTCTCTGCTGACGATGCACTGTGCATGTCAGAAACGAATATTAATGAGACAAGTGCACTCAGGTACATATGTGCTGCAACAAAGCATATAGGCCAATGTGCAAGTAATTAAATATTACAAATCTAAAATCTCCACTTGAAAATGAGTCGGTGGTAAGATTTTGAGAAGATTTTCTTTTTGTATTCCTTTTACAGGAGGACATATTGAATATTTCTCTTCATAGGTAGCTAAACCATTAGTATTTACCACCATGTGCAGTGCTAATTTAAGCCCCGACGATCCTTTTAATATCACATTACTGAGTTAACTTGGAAAAAAGGTGTATATGTGCTGTCTAATGAGAATTAATCACCAGTATGAATCTTTCATCTTCTGAGTGTGTTTTTAGCACGTATTTCAAAGGATTCTGCCAACCAACTACAATTAAAATATATCCAAAAGCCTTAAAATAATCAGCCCTGTTAAGAGATAAAAGGCAACAAATAATGTTGTTTTGTGAAAAGTAAAAGACAGAAAACAATATTTCTTATTAATGTAAATTTTAACAGCTTACAAAAACATCTAAAAAGCCATTTTTCCTGTTAAGATGCAATACATATGGACCTACATACTAAGCATTCTGCTGCCAACAAAACCCTTAAAGACGTGATAATAGCAGCTTTATATTATTCTAAAATTAGAAATAGAGCAAAGCCTCCTCATGGTTCGTTCTGTGAAGCAGCTGTTTTCCAAGTGGAAGATTCTTCTATCGATTCTCCCTGTAGCTATATTTCTTCTTACAAACTGAGTTGGTGTAACCTGCTGTAGACATGACCTGAAATATGGGTAATTTGACATCTCATCGTGTGTAAATGGAGTCTCTGTCCTATTTTACACTGAAACTCTTTCCACATTGATGTATGTTACCTCCTTTTTACAAGCAGGCAAAAAGGCAGTGAAGAGAGCATATTAATGGGTTTTGACAGATTTATATTAATCTTTTGATTTGATATTAAAAATAAAAGCAGCCACATTGTAATCTGTTAGTGTACTGCATATTTTCGCTGCTTATGATGGAAAATGAAAAACATGTCATTATTGCAAACATGGATTTGCTTCTATAAACAACATATTTTTTTGGTCAGTTTGTTGTTTGCATTGTCTTCTATATTCATCTCTATATCCAGTTATTATGGTGCTTCTTTATGCAAAAGCAAATTGTCTTTTAGCCAATTTTTGTTTTTTAATTGCTTTTTAATATGATAGATGCCTAATTATGCAAATCTTTAATTACACCAACATGCATTCATGTGTTGCTCATTCATTGTGCAGAGCAAGTACATATTTTTAATCATTAAACAGATGTACCAGCAAATAGTTCACACTCACAATTCATCACTATCAGATATTACAGATTATTCTCATTGCTGATTCAAATCAGATCGCTGATTGCTTCACTGAGTATAGAGAATAACCGAGGTCATGCCTGTCCTGTATTTCCTTCTAATGCTCTCGAAGGCACCAGACTCCAGACAATTTGTGCATCTCAATTAAAGCAGAACACTGGGTTTAAACTTGTGGCACTCTCAGAGGGAATAAAGAAGAAGCTACTTCTGCTCGGCATGTTATCCTGCTGTTTCTTGGCGTGTTGTAAGGCGAGGAAGTCTTGACTAATTAACCTTCAAGCGTTTGAAAAGTCAGGCACCATATTTTATTTCTTGGCTCTGTTTTAGGCTTTGAAGACTGCTGCTGTTCACAGACTTACAAGGAAGTTTGCCTGGTTCATGGATGAACCAAACAAATATTGCACTACCAACAATAGATAATAGGTCTATGAACATTGAAGGAACATGTACCTTTAAATGCTAAATACAGACATAGAAATACAGGGGTTGGACAATGAAACTGAAACACCTATCATTTTAGTGTGGGAGGTTTCATGGCTAAATTGGACCAGCCTGGTAGCCAGTCTTCATTGGTTGCACATTGCACCAGTAAGAGCAGAGTGTGAAGGTTCAATTAGCAGGGTAAGAGCACAGTTTTGCTTAACATATTGAAATGCACACAACATTATGGGTGACATACCAGAGTTCAAAAGAGGACAAATTGTTGGTGCACGTCTTTCTGGCGCATCTGTGACCAAGACAGCAAGTATTTGTGATGTATCAAGAGCCACGGTATCCAGGGTAATGTCAGCATACCACCAAGAAGGACGAACCACATCCAACAGGATTAACTGTGGACGCAAGAGGAAGCTGTCTGAAAGGGATGTTCGGGTGCTAACCTGGATTGTATCCAAAAAACATAAAACCGCGGCTGCCCAAATCACGGCAGAATTAAATGTGCACCCCAACTCTTCTGTTTCCACCAGAACTGTCCGTCGGGAGCTCCACGGGGTCAATATACACTGCCGGGCTGCTATAGCTAAACCTTTGGTCACTCATGCCAATGCCAAACGTCGGTTTCAATGGTGCAAGGAGCGCAAATCTTCGGCTGTGGACAATGTGAAACATGTATTGTTCTCTGATGAGTCCACCTTTACTGTTTTCCCCACATCCGGGAGAGTTACGGTGTGGAGAAGCCCCAAAGAAGCGTACCACCCAGACTGTTGCATGCCCAGAGTGAAGCATGGGGGTGGATCAGTGATGGTTTGGGCTGCCATATCATGGCATTCCCTTGGCTTGGCCCAATACTTGTGCTAGATGGGCGTGTCACTGCCAAGGACTACCGAACCATTCTTGAGGACCATGTGCATCCAATGGTTCAAACATTGTATCCTGAAGGTGGTGCCGTGTATCAGGATGACAATGCACCAATACACACAGCAAGACTGGTGAAAGATTGGTTTGATGAACATGAAAGTGAAGTTGAACATCTCCCATGGCCTGCACAGTCACCAGATCTAAATATTATTGAGCCACTTTGGGGTGTTTTGGAGGAGCGAGTCAGGAAACGTTTGCCTCCACCAGTATCACGTAGCGACCTGGCCACTATCCTGCAAGAAGAATGGCTTAAAATCCCTCTGACCACTGTGCAGGACTTGTATATTTCATTCCCAAGACGAATTGACGCTGTGTTGGCCGCAAAAGGAGGCCCTACAACATACTAATAAATTATTGTGGTCTGAAACCATTGTCCAACCCCTGTAGTTAAAATATATTAAAAATGTTGCTTTGGAAAAGCATTCATACACTTTTATTTATTTATTTATTTTTTTTCACATGACGGCAACAAACTTCAGTGTATGGTCTTGGGACCAGCATAAACCATAACAGCATAACACAAAACTCTGCAATGAACGGAAAATGATTAAAAAAATTATTTTAGATTTGCCCTTTTTAATCTTATACTCCTCAGTAAAATCCTGTGCATCCAAGTGCCTTTGGAAATCACCAGCGTATAATTTGATCGCAGTATAAATACAGTTGTTTTGTGAAGTCCTTAAAAGGGTTTATTGGAGAACATTGGTGAACAAACAACATAATGAGGGTTCAATTTTTCCTTTATGCAAGTGTAGCAAAAAGAATCAAAATCCCAGAATCTGGATCAGAATCTTTGTCATTGTAAGTAAGAGACCTTAACAATGCATAAGGGCTATCTAAATAATAAAAAGGGGTCAATAATAAATAATAAAACAAACAATTGTGCCTAGTCAAATAAAACCAAAAATAACATTTTTGGCCCACATGCCAAATGGTTTGTATGGTGGACAACTAGCACAGTACATCACCATGACCACAGCATGGTGGTGGCAATATCATGCTGTGAGGAAGCTTTACTTTAGCTCGAACAGGACAGGTGATCAGGGTCTTTGAGAAGATGGATCAAAATCTGTTTGAGGCTGCAAAAGACTTGAGATGGGATGAGGTTCACCTTTCATCAAGACAACAACCCTAAAAATTAAGCCAGACCATGGAGTGGTTAACATTAAAGCATATTTCTGTTAGAAGGGCCCAGTCAAAATACAGATCTAAATCAACTGAGATTCTGTGGCACTGCTTGAAAACAAATTTTCGCAGATGCTCTCTATGCTGACTGACTGAGCTTGAGGTATTTTGCAAGAAACACTGTGGATCAATTTCCATATCTGGATGAACAAAGCTAATACATACGTACCCCAAATACTTGCAGCTGAAATGGCTTTGCAAAATGATGACTCAGGAGATGAACCCATGCATATGAAAAACCTTTCAGATTTTTACTTGTAAAAAAATTAAACACCACCCACTTCACAGATATGGAAATATAATCCTGATAAAATACATAAAGGTTTGTAGTTGTAACCTGACAAATGTAAAAGTTCAAAAGATAATAATCCTTTTGCAAGGCACCAAATCTGATACCAATGATAAGAAATACAAGTAATAAATAAGAATCAGGTCATATTTACGTAACTTTTAAAATTTATTTTCAAAAAATCTAAAGTAAATAGGTCATCCTGAATAGAAAATAGGTGACTATTTTAAAAATGTTTCATAAAAACATGTAAATAACCTTGAGTCAATCGATACAGCGGCACTCAAGCGTGTGAGAAAAAATACAATTGTTTATTCAAGCTGGAACAGTAGAAGCAGAAATAAATAAATAAATAAATAACCAACACACTAAAACTCTACAAAAGAGTATGTATTCCAACTCCACTGAGTATAAGATTTGTGTGCTTTGTCCAGCGCAATCCTTTTTTTTTCTTTGCTAGATGTTCTTCAATATAACTTTAGCCATTAGGTGTCAGTAGAGAAGCCTTAAAAAGCTACAAACCAAATAACAGCATGTCTCAGATAGTGTCCTCAGCTTGCAGTTTTCACTCCCCCACAATGCAGTACCTGACATTGTCACCTCCCTCATAGAAGTTTTGATAAGGCAGAATTTGTCAACAGGCATCCCTGGAGACAGCAGCGAGCAGCTCCTGCTCTTCTCTCCTCGTTCAATAGTCTGAGGGAAATTACAGAAGCAAATATATGGTGGGATTCAGTCCAAATGTATCATGAATATTTTATGCAATGATCACATCCTTTTTCAAGCACAGTCTGTCAAGTCATTGTTTGCAGTTATCATGTGTATTGCTTGAAATAATATTTAAATAAAAGGAATTTGTAGTTCTTAGGGAATTCCTCGTACAACAACCTCTCTCATTTTTCACTCAAGGGTAGTATGTGCAAAATAGTGGATGGATGATGCAACAAAGATGTAAATTCTGGGGATAGTGCGACTAAAAGGAAGTGATGAGATTGGCAGCCAGAGGAACAAGCACAGAGTGAAGGATATCTTGTTAGGATCACAAAGTGCCTCTGAGCAATTTTAAATGTAACAGAAGTCAGAAGATAATAGGATTCTTACAGCCAAATCCAAAGAAGCCACAGTGTTTGTCTTTCAAGGGCAAACTCCAGTATGAAATATCCTTGGCATTCAACTGGCCTCTGTGGTGGAAAATGATGACACCAGGTCAGACAAGGGCACATAGCTCGCTCCAAACAGGCAGACAACCATCTGCTCCAAAATCCATCCATAAAAAGATGTTGCTCCAGGCTCCTTGTCAAAGCTGCTACATTTCTTCCAAAAACAATGTAAACACTTTTGACTGTGCGCACTTGGCTGTTTACCCCACTCCTTAATTAATAATAATAATAATAATTTTGTTTATAAAGTGCTTTCAGTCATAGTGCTGTACAGGCAGTTAGAACAGACTAACAAATAATAAAAATAACAAAAATTATAGATGCAAGCAGCATTGGTGGCCCTCACAGCTCAGCGCTGCTCCGCTTGTGTCCCAACCGCAGGGGTGACCCTTTGCCGCTTTCATGCCCTCAGCGAGCCTGCCACTTGATTCCATGGAAATATGTCACCAAAATACACCACTTTCTTGTTTTATGGCGAGACGTACGTTGAGGTTGGCAACGCCCCCGTAATTTGAGGCTGCTAGAGGACTAATCACACTCAGCTCTTTGTACAAAGACAAATATCATTTATATACAGTGTGCAGAAAGTCGAATCATGCATGTGTGATTTGCAGCCAACCGTTTGCAAACGGGGCTGATTTTTTAAATTAAAGAATTAATCATACCAAGTCTGGTCTCCTTCAGCCTCGCTATGTAAAAATAATAGCTGTTTGAATTTTTTGGTGAATAGGTGAAGCTCGTGGTCTGGCCACACCCCCCAAACAGTCTCAAAAACTCAAGATTTTTCTAACTTTTAGTCCCCCATGCCTTAAGTGCACCCTGACCTCAGTGATACATTTAGCACAGGCGAGTCATTTGAATGGGTTGTCACTTTGTGGATAATTTAAAGAGTTGTCCCCTATGCAATTTTACTTGTGTCCACATTGTGTTGTTTCTTGTTTTGTTTTTCCATCCAAATTGATGTTGCACACTGATAGAGGAGTGTAGAATGGTTCAAAAAAATAAAAATCCTCCACTGCCGCTAACACAGCGGCAATGTAGCGCCTACATGCAGCTTATGCCACAAAACCACGTAGTGTATGTTTTTCTGCAGAGGAAGTGGAGGGTGAAATATATTTTTCACACCCTCTGAGGGTCATTATTTCTTTCCACTTGGGTTTCTCTGCTTCAGTATGGACTGAATTTGTATAACGTCATCTGGTCATACTGACCATGCAAGGTGAATGAACCTGCAAAAAAAACAAAAAAGAGATTTTTCTTCAAGGCCTTTTCAGTTTTTCTTAAAAAAATAAAACTGTGCGGTTTTTAAAAGCTGTTTTTCGCAATGCAATTATTTGGAGAGTTATGAAAAGACAAAGCAAAGACAAACTGTACTATAAACACTGTAATTGTGAGACACATAATTTAATCTGCCCTTATTTGTAGTTTGCAACAGCAAAGTCAATTCTTAAAAGAAAGTTTCTGTACACCCACTGAGTCACTTACTTTATGATCTTAAACAATACTAAAAGTTGTTTTTAAGAAGGTATGAAATGGTGGATTGTACAATGTTGCTCCTTGATGTATTGATATTCAGAAAAGCATTATAAAGCAACACTGCAGAGCACAGCATTGTCTTGCTTTGAATTTTAGAATCCCTTTTTAGTCAGACATTGCGTGGCCATCAAACGTTTAAGCACTTGCAATTCTTACTCTGCTCAGAACTCTTGAGTGGCTGTAAAAATGATTTGCATTAATGTAAACCTTGTTTTTTTGTAAAAAGCAATTAAATGCATAGAGGCAGAAAGCCAATTGAATTTGAAGTATCAAAACAGATGCTTTTCAGCTGACAACAAGATTGCATTTTATATTTAGCTATATGTAAATGAATTCAAGGCAACGTTATTAAAAAAATAAGACTCATCTGTTTACTGTTGTAATTGCCTTCTGGATAATTCTTTACTGGAACCTCTTCATCCTGCATGAATGCAAGTAACATACTTAAAAATGGCTTCTCTGATCTGCATCAGCTGTATGTTGCTTGCACCTCTATACAAAATGAACAGTTTGCGCATCCACACATATGCGGGTCGTCTGTTTCTGGGTCGTCAGCCTCCCCGAGCTGAGCTTCCTGGGGAGTTTCTGGTTCAGGCAGAGGTTTTCCTTTGAGTTGAAATTCAAATGCTGATGCACATGAAAGAGGTGTGGCAGCAGTCAAATAAAGCACAATAAACAGGGGAAAACTTGTTTTTCTCAGCGAGAAAAAGAAAGAAATACTCCCATACTGGTTCAAGTACTGAGCTCTATTTTTTTCATTCACATCTCCTCCTACCCAACGGTGATGTCAAATAAAGAGATTAAAAATTGAAAAAAATTGAAAGACAATTACTTTGGATCTATGTAGCTGCATCAGGAGATAGAGACTGCAAATATTTATGCTGCTTGAATTATTTGTTGCTGTCACATTATAACAACCAACTTCAATGTATTTTATTAAGATTGTATGTGACAGAACACCCACAAAATAAACATCCTTTCACTGCAGTTACAGCTGCAAGTCTTGCTGTATATGTATGCTGTATGATTGTGTTTCTGTTAGAGGACATGTTTGTGTTTCCTTACCTTTCAGAGTGGCAGGGGCGGAGTCTTCCTTCACACACCTGTCCTGGATCCTGCTGATGAGTTCAGCTGGCATTTAAGCTCCGGGCTGTGATCCATTCCTCGCCGGAATATTCAGTGACACTGGTACTGAATAAGACAGCCGACAAGTCGCCTTTGTGACCTTCTCGAGTAACCTTAGTTTTTGAAGGACACTTTGTGGAGTCTGGAATTCACCTTTTGCTGGAGCTTAAGGACTCGTGGATGTGGATTCATTCTCCTGGAAACTCTCACCCGAAGATCAACAAACCGCCGTCCTGCCACTCTCACTCTCCCTCGAGGACCTGGAACACAAACTTACCTCGAAGACGGAATCACTTACCTCCTGGATATCCTGTGCCTCCTCCTCCGAGCTTTCCTCTCTCCCAAGAGCCTGTAAGAACGACAATTACATTCTCCTCCTCATTCTCAACCATTCTCCTGTGGATTACTCAAGTAATGTCTTCCTATTCCCTTACAGGACGAATCTACTTCCACCATTTGTAAATAAACTTCACTTAAAACTTTTCATCAGTCTCTGCCTCATTGTTCTGTTTTGCCTGTACTTGGGTACTCCTCTTGCTACATCACAACAGAATAATCCGGCCAAAATGAGCACTCACGGCAAATCAGACAATGACCAGATTCTCGAGCTATTAACGCTCCAAGAAAAACGGATTAAACAAAATGAACTTATGTTTCATCAAATTATCGCTCAACAAAATAAACAGTTTGGAAATTTGTCCGAATTAGGTAGCATGCTATATTCCTTGGATCAGAAAGTAACACCTCTCTTGACTTCTCCAGTTGCCTCCGGTACTCCTCTTGCTACATCACAACAGTATATGTCTCTGCCAGCTTTGTACACTTAACACTTAAATGTTTGCCCATTTTCAAAATGGCTCAAGTTCAGTCACACTGCATAGAGAACATCTGTGAAGATCATTTTCGTCTGGCAACATATTCTAAACTGGATTTAGGTCGGAACTTCTAACATGTACCTTTGTTTGGATCTGAACCATTCATTGCAGTTCTGGAATTTGTTTAGGGTTGCTGATCTTCTGGGAGATGAACCTCTGCCCCAGTCTAAAGTCTTTAAACGTTTTTTTTTTTTTCAGTATTGCTGGTGATTTAGCTCCATCCACCTTTCCAACAACTCTAACCAGCTTTCTTTACCCTGGTGGAAAAACACAACAAAATGTTTCCACGACCATGTTTCACCACAGGAATGGTGTTTTTAGGGTGATGTGCTGCATTATTTTTCTGTGACAAAGTTCAATTCTGGACTCACTGGACCAGAGCACCGTCTTCCACATGTTTACTGTGTCCCCTAGAATGGCTTTTGCGGAACCTGCAAATGGTACTTCTTATGGCTTTCTTTAAAAAATGACTTTCTTCCTGTCAGTCTTTCAGAACAAGACAACAGATATGTGAAGTGGATGACTTATTTGAGCTTATCTGATAAATGTTCTGCTTACCTCAGTTTAGGTGGACAGCCATGTCTTTGTAGCTTTTGCAGCTCACATTATTACATAGTGCTCTGCGAGATCATCAACGCTTGGGATTATATTTTATCTAAGCCTTCTAAAACTTCTCCAAAGCTCTCACTAACATGTCTGCTTGGTTCCTTGGTCTCCATGATGCTATTTGTTCATGAATGTTCTCTAACAAACCTCAGACTGTTCATAGAATAGCTGTATTTATGCTGAGCTTAAATACACACAGGAGGACTCTATTTAATAGTTGCGTCAGTTGATTGTACTGGATTTTATTTAGTTTAGTTATGTCAGAGGAAAGGGGGCTGAATGACATTATACACGTTTCAGATTTTTATTTGCAAATAATTCTGAAAACGATGTATCATTTCCCTTCCACTTCATAATAAAGCGTTGCTTTATCATATACTATTTCAATAAAATGCTCAGTTTGTGGTTGTAACAAGACAAAATGTGGAAAATTTTCAAGCAGTATTAATACTTTTGCATGGCACTGTAATCAGACAACATGGCATTTAAAATATAAATTATGAAGCATACTATTTCTTCAAATAATGAAATCCTATCTGAGCTACACAGTAGGGGGGCCGATTATAAAGCTGAGACAGCCATCACTGCATTGCTGCAAAATGTCAGATATATTAAAGGAAGACTGCTTTTTATAAACCCTCTCTGGTACCAAGGAAACAAATAAAAGCAGCAACACAGAAGACAGTAGAAAAAAAAAACAGTTTTTTTTTCCCTGATTGCATTTTAGTAAGAAATGAGAATGAGTTGGTGTGGAAAACAACAAAATGTACATCCCATTACACCTCAAAAGAACGTTTACTGGCTCCTCTCCACAGCCAGGAGCAATGGCAAATCAACCAGTAGTGGTTTTTTTGAGAGGGGTGCGTGTGGCGGAGAACAGAGACGGAACATGATAGAAGGATTAGGTTGGAATCTGGTCCCTTATCATTCAGCTCAGTCTGCTGGCTCAGCAGCAGTGAGCAAATTGAAGTTAACAGGATCTGCTGTAGCTACCTTCACAGCAATATGTGAGCCAAGCCAGGCCTGACTGTCATTAGAGGATTACACTTTATGTCCTCTGCCTCTGCAAAAATTGTTGGCCGATGCAACCACGGTTCTCCCTCAAACAAAAATCTGTTCAAACATTTGATAATATGAGAATGTCTACCCTGACAGGCATCTTGACAAGGATATATCTTCTGGTTTTTACTAGCGGTTGCATGAATATATTATAAAAGTGATGTTTGTTACCTGAAAATGCACCATTAACGGAGACTCGAGCACATTTGTCTAGCAATCAATGAACCTTTCTGTGATGTTGTAACTACAAACTTCACTGTTTTTTGTATGACAGACCAACCCAAGCAGATAAAACTGAGACATGGTTTTGAAAGATTTTTACAAATACAGTGTTAAAAAGGGTTGTATTCATTTCTATTAAAATTAAAATTTCTGCTTAAACTACAACTGCAAGCTCTTACAGGGGCAGCTAGTGAAAAATATTCTTGGTGGGGCTGATGTAACGATACATATCTCTACCTACTCCAATATATGAAATGGAATCAACAGTAAAATGACGAATACAATTGAATAGCTTCCCTTTAATCATGTCCTCGCAATGCCAGTTCAAAAGCACAACAAAACTTAATACAGTCAATGAGTTTAGATAAAATATGACGATTCTTATCAACCTCTTCATTGTGCCTTCTTTACTCTTGATTGTTCATGCTTCTTAATGCGTTCAGAAAGACGCTTCAAGTCGGTTTATCCTGACTGTGTCCACATTAAATCACATTCAGCACTTTTAAAAAGAAGGCAGGGAAAACAGGAAAGTGCATTGGCTATTCCTCAGCTGGTCAGCCATGACTTGAGCTCGAATCAACTCCGGTTGTGGACATTATTTTTTTCCTTGGTCTGTTGGTTGATGATAATGTCGGGCTTGTCGGGTCCCAGCTCCTTCACCCGGATTTTCTCTTCCACTGTCCTTCTTGCGAACAAGTAGATAAAGAAGGATCTCACAAAATTCAGTGGAAGCTGCACCTCGCTCGTCAAATTCGCCATCATCCCTCTGATCGACTGCAACGCACAAGGGTTTTTTTCTTTACCTGCGGGGGGTGATATTTTTAGTGCCCCAATTCCATGAAATTCTGCCACACTGAATGGCCAAATAAATTTATTCATTTGGCCTGGCAACTGCACACAATTGGCTATTCAGCTGCACCCCTGGGGGAATCTGAACAGTGCCCCATAGTAGAAACATTAGAGTCTGTCTGTGGTAATTCACTGGTGAATAGTAGTAGTTTTAGTCGTAGTAGTAGTTTTTATATGTTTCATATCACTTAGAAACACACTTTAGTAAGTAAAACTTATATATATATATATATATATATATATATATATATATATATATATATATATATATATATATAAACAAAATTTGTGAAAATATATTTTACATTTCCCTTGCTTTTATCAGGGAGGGCGGTGCCCCAGTGCCCCCTATGGGCCAGCTGCCACTGAGTATCAACATCTCCAACGCCAAGGAGATGGTTCTTCCATAAAAACAAAAATGTACCTCAACCAGAAACCAATCAGGTTCAGAATCAACTTCATAGGAACTGGAAGCGATTCACAGCAGACACACTATTATTGAGAATGGGGAGGGGAGAGTGTGGGAACTGTTCTCTGGAAATCCACCATCATCTCCACTGTCTTGAGTGGGTTATGCTTCAGGTGATTCTGACCACAACAGTGGACCACCCAATCTCCTGTCTGTATGCATCATTGTCTTGGATCAGACCAGTGGTGTCATCTGCAAACTTAAATCTGCAGAGAGAATGGATAAGTTCAATGTATTCCTACCACCATGTCTTCCATTCTGAAATGGAATGACAACGTCCGGTCATATAATGGTGTGTTCTTATCGGACCAATGTGCAGAACAACGCTAGGAAGCATCATTGTGAGTTAAGAGCCTTCTTTTATTAGAATAATAAAGAACAGGAAAAGATTTACTGGTTAACAAACATGGCGTGAGTAGAAATCAGGGTACAGGAGGAACCAGTGAAGAATAATGACAATCAGAGAGTATAAATACTAAGGGAAAGTGGAAAATGCACCAATGAACCAAGGGAGCCAATCATAAGGGAATAAGAAGCAGCTGGTGGAAGAGAGAGACTGAAGGCAACTAAGGGAATGTGGCTAATTAACACAGATGAGCAAGGAGTGCAAGGAGGTAACAAAAAACATCTAAGTGAACAAAAACAAGTAAAAAATGAGACTACCAAAATAACATGAACAGGGAGAAAACAGATTGATAAGAAAGTACAAACTAAAACATCTTGCATAGGAATTTGTGGAAGAAACAAACACCTAAACACCAGAATGAATCTTACAAACATGAATGAACTGAAACAAAATGCAGTGCAGAGAAAGTAAACAGAACTCAAACTCAAAACCCCAAACACAGGCAGATTATGACATGTCCGGCATACTGTGAGAAAATCTCACCAATATATATATTTACGAGGCAACTTAAGAAACAGTGCTGCATTTTCACACAACTATTACAGAGACTATTTTTACCTTCTAGATGCCTTTCAAATAGATGACAAATATAAGGCCCATCTTCTTAAAAATAGTTATAAAGATAGCAAAGGACCCATCTCACCCTGCTAATTTCATTTTCGTCCTCTACAATCCGGCAAAATGTATCAAGTCCAAATCAGCTCGATTCCTAAATAGTACATATCCTCAGGCAGTAAAAGCGTTCCGCTCTCATAAATACTTATCTGCTTTGCTTAGCAAGCTTGGTCCCCCTAACGGTCATTTTTCTTGCATGTCCCTATTTTTTATCAAACTGTTTACTTATTTATATAATTTTCTACTTTTTACTCTTCTTTTTATGTTGGTGTATTATGTATAGTGTTGTCTGCTCTGAATACCACATCAAACTGAATCCCATGTGGTGTTTATCACAATGGAAATAAATCAGGCTTGAACTTGAACTTTCCCATTCTTCTTTGCAAAATAGCTCAAGCTCAGTCAGAAGGAATAGAGAATGCCTGTAAACAGTCAGCAGTCAGTCAGTCATTTTCTACCACTTATTCCATAGTGGGTCGCAGGGAAGCTGGTGCCTATCTCCAGCAGTCCACGGGCGAGAGGCAGCGTACACCCTGGACAGGTCGCCAGTCCATCGCAGGGCAACACACAAACAACCATGCACACACTCATTCATGCACCTAAGGGCAATTTAGAGAGACCAATTAACCTAACAGGCATGTCTTTGGACTGTGGTAGGAAGCCGGAGTACCCGGTGAGAAACCACGCATGCATGGGGAGAACATGCAAACTCCATGCAGAAAGACCCCCGGCCGGGAATCGAACCCAGGACCTTCTTGCTGCGCCACCGTGCAGCTCCAACATTCCTGTTTACAGGAATGTAAACAGGAATGTTCAAATCCTGCCACACAGTCACAGATGGATTAATGTCTGGACTTTGACTGGGACATTCTAGCACATGATTATGCTTTAATATAAACCTTTGCATGGCAGCTCTGGCTGTATGTTTAGGGGTGTTTTCCTGCTGGACGATGAACCTCTGTCCCAGTCTCAAGTCTTCTGCAGCTAATATTCTCCAACAAACGTACGAGCCTGTCAAATAAAAGCTGTATTTAACCCAAGATTAAATTACTCACAGGTAGACTCTTTAGGTGAGTACTGAAGGCAATTGGTTGTGCAAGATTTTATTTAGGAGCATTGGAGGAAAGGCGGTGAATACAAATGCACAACGCACTTTAACTATGTATCATTTTCATTCCACTTCAAAATTATGCGCTACTTTGTTTAGGTCTACACATTATGAAAAAAAGAAATGCATTTGTTTGGGGCTGCAAAGTGACAAAATGTGAAAAAGTTCTAGCAGTATTAATTTGTTTGTAAGATCATAACACATTAAACACCCTCAGGCAGAAGTGAACTCATTTTGAATCCAACATATATTACTCCAGGTTTATTCACTTTAGCAACAGGATAAACCTCCTGGGACCAAACAGCTCATTAGTAGAAAAATAACAACTTAATCGACCCAGCCACAAGTTTTCTCTTCTGAGTCATTCCCTCGTCATTATGGTGAATGCTCCACAAGAGAGCCTTGGTGATCCGCACAGGTAAGCTGCATTAATCTCACAAGTTCCAATTATATTTTACAAATTGAAGAACTATCTGACAAATGAAAGAAAATCTGCATTTATCTAGGATCTCTTACTAATTTCCTTAATATTATGACTTTCTAACAAACAGTAGTGTCATTCATATTTCCTTTATGTCATCTCAGCTTTTAGCAATATGATAAGCACACAATCCATATGGGAGGCTTTTTCCACAGCAACAAGGACACTATTCATTTGGACAAGGATTTGCAGCAATTGTTTAATTTTGCCCCAAAATTGGGATGAAACTTCAATTTTAATTCTATTTTATCTCAAGGATTTATTCGGCTGCATTAATTATCATGTTTAATATCAGAGTTTCAACACCACAGGATTTACATTGAAAATCACCTTGAATTTTTCAAGTACCTCTTGTGCTCTGTGTCATGTCTTTACTCATGTTATTTTAAGGCCACACAATGTGGCCTTAAAATAACAAAAGCTTTCACCTTGGAATGAATCCTGAATCTTAAGCATTTGATGTAAGAGTGGCTGTTGAGCCTATGGAGAAAAAATGATAAGATGTTTTCTAAACCATCTCTCGGAGTGTCAGTCTGTAAAGTATCCTCAGCTGCAGTACATCTTTCAAAACTGCAGACTGTCAGTCACAAATGTGACTAAATTCACTGTGTACTTCCAGTTGACTGGCTCCAGACGATGTATCAATGTGAAAGGCTGTCTATCATCATCTGCCAACAGCTCATGTCAGTAATGATAAGCCTCGGCCAGAGTCCCACCTCTAGACTCTCAGTACAGTTGCTTTTCATTTTTTGCCATCACCTTAAAAAAAGAAGCTTTTGACCATGGCTGGCATTTATCACTGACAAAGGTTCCCTTGTTCAAACTTTATTCAGATGGTGAGGGAAAAAATGCTTAACTAGTAAAATACATCTCACTATGAGGTATTATTATGCAGTAATTTTTTTAGATGCAGCAAATCCATTCATATCATGACATGCAGTTAAAATATTTACATACACAAACATCAGACTAAACTTCAACAGTTCAAGGTCAGTAATGATTACCAAAATTATTTCTAATTACTAAAAGCTGGGAAAAACAAAAGGGGAAATGCTTAAAGATCTTTTTAACAGTTTCTTTAAACTCAGACATGTATTTCACAACATCTAAGTTAAATACATGCAGAACTGTAAATTTTGTTTTAAGGCAAGACCTCGAACCCACTACTGCCTTGTGTTACGTTATGGGAAAAACATAAATCAGCTGAGATATCAGGAAGAGGACTGTGAACCTCCACAAGTCTGGTTCATCCTTAGGTTTAATTTCCCGATGCCTGAAGGTGCCAGATTCATCTGCTCAAACAGTTATATGGAAGTGTAAACACCATGGGATTGTCCAGATATCACACTATTCAGAAAGGAGACAAGTTCTGTGTCTCAAGCTGGATGTTTTGTAATGCATCGTGTGTCAAATAAAGACATGAAGATGATGACTGAGGCCAGTAAGAGATTGTCTTTATCCACGGTGAAACAAGTCAGAAGTCATTGTTTCAAAAGAGACATCATGTTGGGTCATCCATTTTGGTCAGGTAAACGACTCTTCAGCATTCACTTCAGCATTCGTCGCAGGAACTGACGTCACAGCTCAGCAGGCCTCGCAGTTCTGACATCACAAGAGTTTATAAAAAGCAGAGGAAGCAAACTTTTAACTGCCATTGTCGGGGACGATCACTGGAGAAACAGAAGCTCGTGGGCTGGTTTACTTTTTCCACACACTGGCCATTCCCGGAAGAGCGTCACAAAGCTAGAAATCTTGCTGGGATAAGCAGACCAGGAGATTTACTTTACCGGTCGAAGGCCGTGAGATGTGACCCAGGCGCAGGTGAAACCCCACAGAGGTTTATTTCCAAGGAGACGAGTTTCCTCCCTGTTTTTCAGTCAACTGCAACAGTTCCTCATATTTTTCCCATTTTGGACGGAGGAGAAGTTTACCGTTTTTGAGTTGATCACGCACGCGTGACACTCTGGTTCCCCCCTGTTATTTCTTCAGACCCACGATCCATGTTCAAGCCAGTGAAGAGAAAAAATTGACGTCATAGTAATTCGTTCTTTTTTATACAAAATTGGAAAGGTGTATTTAGAGATTTGGTGCAGGGTGAAGCATAGTAAAGGTGAATTAGGATCACCTTTAGTTAATCCAAGGTATTACCTTGTTGCATGAAATATTGGTTAAAGTGTTTTATGCTGAACTGTTTTGATTTACTGTCTGAATACCGTGGAAGCGTAACAAGCGGTTGCTTACCTATCAGCCGAAGGTTAAAGCTTAACTATGGAAGGTTTTTATTCGAGACTGCAGTCTGGACCTGGAGCCTGCCACTCGATTTTTCGTTCCATCAATTTATTACCCTTGTGGTTTTTCTACTGAGCTTCTGCCTCAGAGTTTTACAACCCTTTGTTCGAGATTTTGGGGCTATCAGCTGTAAGTGGCTAAGGGGCGTGGTCCTATCGTTCTACCAGCTGACAGCAGCTGTCGAGACTCACCCACAAAGAATGGCTTCACCGTGTAGTGGTTCTGTTCCAATTACCAAGTTAATCCAAATTGTTGTGTTATTCTCATTTGTCCATAAACTGCTGGTTTGATCTCCATCAACCCTCCAACACATATCCTTATTTTTGATTATTAGTGTACCCCTTTTTGTAGAACAGTGCATGCTTATTTAGGTGAATGTTGTTGGACCAGATTAGTTTGATTGTAAGAAGAACTATTGGTTTAATAAGTTTTCACATAGATAAAGAGACAGCATTTGTGTTTATTTTGTGTAAGAGTGATTATCTGTCAAGATAAAGTTAGTGTTTACACCATTTGGTAAAATGGTTGATAACACAGGGACATTTGGCGTGGTTTTAGTTAACAATTATCAATTATTAATGATAATTAACTAATTGTAATTATTAAGTGCTGTGAGCCCAATAATCACACCACCAGAGTGTATCTCTGATCTTTATTCTTCAGAAATGTTTTTTTGTTAGAATTTATTTTTTCTAAATTATGATTATAATTTTTGATTAATATGTATAATCAATAATCATAACCCTTACAATAAAAAACAGGTAACAGTTTGTAAATGCACACACGGAGAAAAACATTTGGTCCGATGTTACTAAAACTGTAGTTCGGCTTTAATGGCCGTCATCCCGTTTGGAGGAAAAAGGGGGAAGCTTGTAACAATGAACTATGAGAGTGGCTGCATCATGTTTAGCTGCAGGACAGCCTCATGTACTTCACAAAATAGATGGCATCATGAGAAAAGAACATTATTTGGAAATATTGAACAACATCCCTAGACATCAGCAATGAAGTTAAAACATGGTAACAACTAGGTCTTACAAATGGACAATGACCGTTACCATACCATCCGCTTAGTTACAAAGTTTCTGAAGGAAAACAAAGTCAATGTTTTGGAGTAATCTAAGTCTACTAGAAAATTGTGGGCAGAGCTTGACCTGAAAAGGTGTTTGGCAATCCTAGTTAACCTGAATTCTTTGATGTCACATTAAGCAATAACAGTTATATCCTGTTTTACATAATGCATGCAAATCTGTTTTTTTAAGTAAAAACAAGAAGATGTTTCTAAAATTACCAACAAACCTTTTTAATAATAATTATTATTATCATCAAAATAATAATAATCAGGGGTGTACCTATTTTTGTGAAAGCAGATTATCCATAAACCAGCTGCTCTAAGGTAAGTCTCTGTTTTGGCATCACACATCTCTCACAATCCCTCCATATTCTGCATGTCGCACTGAAGTTCTTCATTGGTAAAGACAGACCAAATCAGATCATTCCAACTCAGGCTTTACCTCATAACTTCCTATTTAGAATTGATTTTAAAATGAACTGATTGCTCCTAACGCTTGGTTAAATCCATTTTAGCTATGAAAGCCTGTTTTTCAATACTGTTGGGATGAAGACCACTGTGGTGTCCCAATGGACAAAGACAAAGATGTCTGCAGTCGTCTGGGCTATATAGAAAAAAAAACCTTTTACCAATTGGCATTATACACTTAAATTAACTTCATCTATATTTGAGATGGATCAGAACATATAACATTAACATTAAATCTGCCAATATGATTCGATTGAATTGGCTATATATTTCTGTATATTTATTCTGCATATGAATTTGTTTTGTAAAGTGTTTGAGACAAGATTTGTTGTAAATGGGTTCTTTGTAAAGAAACTGAATTGAATAGAATTATTTCAGGGTTTTTTGTTATGACAATTTAAACATATTAATCATTAAAACTTTAAAACAAGGGCAAAAAATATGTTCAAGAGAAAATAAAAAAAAGGTTTAAAAAAGTGACAGGACATTTAAATAAACAATTTGGAAAGATCTTGCACTTTGAAAAAAATTTGTTATATATTACTTTTAATTTCTAAATATACTCACCAACGCAAACTTAAAGTGTTTATTGTACCAAAACAAAAATGACCAGTTAATAAGTTATGAAGGTTCAAATAATATTTTATTGCCTTCCATGGAAGTTCATAAGCTATGCCTACATAAAGTAATAAGCCTGACGTAAAGCCGCAACAATAAAGTAATGCTCACCTTAATATGTTTTTTTTTATATCTTACCATGCATTATATGAAATGCAAGAAATATATGCTAATGCTATGAAAAATGCTTTCTAGAATTGAGCCGCTCAAGGTGGCAGCAGGGTGGATTGGCTCTGTTACTTTTCATTCTGATTAATTATTTTTAAGAACTTAAATTCCTCTTGTGGTGGATTAAAATGGATTTTTTTTGAATGATTATCCTATCCAGTGTTGGATGCTGTGCAGCTGAAAGGATTTTTGCTGACACCTTTTTACTTCTGGACATTAGTTATGATGCATCACCATGGCAAAGGGGTGTTTTTTTACAACCGGAAGCAGCTGATTAATATCTTACAAATCTCAAACAAATACCTCAGTTACAACCCCAAATCTCTGATGAGTTGAAAAGGAGGTGCCGTGAATGCGGAGAAGGAGCAAAGACAAGAGAGAGAAGGAGGAAGTTGAAACCATCTTTTCCATCAAATATGATGGGGAATGTGAGATTGTTGGGAAACAAGTTGGATGAACTCCAAGCCCTACAAAGGGCCCAGCCAGAGTATCGGGAATGGATTACTATGTGTTTCACTGAGATGATGGCTGCAGGATCATATCCCTGACTCCAGCTTCTCTCTGCTTGACTTTCTGATCATAAGAGCAGACAAACATTTAAAGGGGAGCAGCAAACGTAAAGGAATAGGACTAGCAGTACTTGTGAAAAACAGATGGTGTCATCCAGGACATGTTACAGTGAAGTGTCGTCTCTGCAGTCCAGATATTGAACTATTAGCAGTAAGTTTTATCCATACTATTTACCCAGAAAGTTCACCAGTGTTATTTTCTCAATAGTTTACGTTCCACCTTTTGCTGTTGCCAACACTGCATGTGATGCCATCAGCTCAGTTGTGAATAAGCTACAGACACAACACCCCAATGTATTTTGGCAATATCTGATGAGGCTTCACACTCTGCTAGTAGTCCAATGTTTCAACAGTTTGTCAGCAGCTCTACCAGAGAAAACAAAACGTTGGATTTGTTTTATGCAAATGTCAAGGACTCGTACATCTCTATAGTAAGACCTCCTAGGCAAATCAGATCGCAATCTTGTTTTTCTCTGCTTGGTTACCCCTTGTTCAGAGGTAACCTGTAATAAAAAGAACTGTGAGAAAATGGTCACAGGAAGCTGAAGAAGCCCTGCAAAGTTGCTTTGAGGCGACAGACTGTGAAGCACTGTGCCAGCCACATGGAGAGGACATCAATGCCATGACTGAGTGTGTAACCGACTATATAAACTGCTGTGTGGATAATACCATCCCCACCAGAACGGTGAGATGCTTTCCCAGTAACAAACCCTGGATCACCAGTGACCTGAAGGACCTGCTTAACAAGAAAAAAGGAGCCTTCAGAGAGGGTGACAGGGAATTATTGAGGAGTATACAGAAGTAACTTAAAGTCATGATAAGAGGCAGCAAGGAGGAGAGCAAGCTCCAGCAAAGCTCCAGCAAAAAATATCAGAGATGGGTGGTCAGGGATAAAGAAGATCACAGGCTTCAAGCTGAAGGAAGATCGGAGCGATGGGTGTCTGGACAGAACCAATGAACTAAACACATTCTTCAGTAAGTTCAGTACAGAAACAGTTCAGTTCTCTCCTGCTCACAGCCAAACAGACGTCCCACCCTCTTTTGGCACACAGCTTTTCTGTCACTCCTCGAATGTTTTATCTTCCACCTCAGACATGGACCCTTCTGCTTCTATATCTTTGCCTACAACCAAATCAGACGATACTGATGCTCCCTTTGCCTCCCCCTTCTACCTGTGTGTCTCATGAAGTCAGGTGAAGGGACAACTGGAAAGACTGAACCGGAATAAGGCTGCAGGTCCAGATCGTGTCAGCCCCAGAGTCCTGAAGGTCTGTGCAGAGCAGCTCTGTGGGATTCTGCAGCACCTCTTTAATCTTAGCCTGGCCCAGAAGAAGGTTCCAGTGTTGTGGAAGACCTCCTGTCTTGTTCTGGTGCCAAAGAAAACTCACTCATCAGTCCTCAATGACTATAGACCTGTTGCCCTGACATCCCACGTCATGAAGGTCCTAGAGTTGGCCCACCTGAGTAAGCAAACAATTAACTATCAGGACCCCCTTCAGTTTACTTATCGCTGTGGAGCTGGAGTTGAAGATGCCATCATACATCTGCTTCAACAAACCCACTGTCATCTGGACAAAGCCAGCAGCACTGTGAGGATCATGTTCTTTGATTTCTCCAGTGCATTTAACACAATTCAACCTGGCCCTGTCTTTCAGTGTTTAACCTTTTCTCTCTCCTAGACATGGCGACTGACTGAGCTTTTACTGCAACTAATTATATGTGCTCTCTTTTAGACTCTAACCTTGAAAACTGGCTCAGAGTTTATCTGTTATTTCTTTCTAGATGAAACGACTAAAGGAGCTACATCCATTAACATTTACTTTTCCTTCCCATAGAAAGTACTCCTAGATCAGTGCTGCTTTGTTCTCTTTGTGTCTCTGCTCTTCTCTCTCTAATAAAAAAGCTCAACAAGATAATAAAGAAAGCTGGCTCTTTTCTGGGGACTCCTTTGGAACCTCTGGATATCATTGTGCAAAGAAGGATTATTCATAAATGAAAAACATTATAGAGAACCCTGAGCATCCTCTTCATCAGACTGTTGTACAACAACAGTGTCTTCACTGTGTCTTCAGTCAGAGGCTTCTTCAGATCTGTAGTAAGATAGATCGCTACAGGAGATCCTTCCATCAGCCATCAGCATCTACAACAGCCCTTTGAAGAAACCTGCATAATATGACCTAAAACAACATTTAATTTCACTATGAGTTGAATAAAGTGTTTTAAAGACCATGCTCTATACAGGTTTTCTACTTGACCCCCACCGAGTCACTAATAATTCTTGAAATAAGAAAATAGATCCAACTCCCCTGCCAAGTTAGCCACTTTAAGTGGTGTGTATCTTCATCTGTGCAGGGTGTCTTCATAGCTTAGCATGAAATAGAAGTAACGTTATAATTAAAAAAAACAAATGCTGCAATATTAAAGTAGCACTTGTGTACATTCTATAGCAGTGGTGCCTTTGTAATGTTTCATTTGTTTTGAGGTTTTAATGTTCATGCCATGGAATGTTTCATCATTCACTCTTTGGTTTATCTGCAGAAGATGTCTGGAATGGCGATGCTGGAGCTTTATTAACCACCAGACTATTAATAGGGAGGGCAGACATGCTATAGTGTGACAGGGGTAATATTATCCATCATTTCTCAGGGGAGAACCTGAAAGACATTTCTTGTTAAAAATCTTTGTCAAATAGTCATTGTGGCAATGGCAGCTGTAGTGTTATTTCTGGACTAAAGAAATAAATAAAAATGTAATTTTGATCGTTAATTCTATTCTTTCATCTTGAAATAGTAGATCCTATGAACAGATGATTGCAAATAATCTCTCCAGGCACATTTTTTCCTATACACAAAGGAGCAGAGAGGAAAGCATTGTGCAACACATAATGAGACATGCACAATTCACCAGCACCTGCTGTACAATCCAACTTATGGAGAGGGAACACGATGCAGAAGCCAGTGAACCAGATAACACATGAATAAAGCAGTAGGGAGATGGATGGAGAGGGGGGTCTGGAGTCCTCCCTCCCTGCTCATTTCCTTTAGAGCAGGTTGAGAGGCATCCTTGGCTTCAATCAGGCTCACCTAAGCATTCCTCAGCACTGCTTTGCCATAATGATGGATGGGCTGGAGCAACATCTGGAAAGGAAAGGAAAAAAATATGCTCCTTAGAAGCATAGGAATCAAAGAATTTATAAAGACAACTCAGGAATGCATTTAACATTTTTATTCTAATTCTTATGTCCTCCGATTGTGCTTTATTTATGTATGTGAGTCCCAGTCATCCTCAGTGTTCCAAACTTGTGGATTTATGTGGAAATAGTGCATGCTTTCTGGAGATTTCTGTCATTTTTTGTCAGATTTACTATACACAACTGTCTTATGTGCCTCTGGAACGACATTATGTGGAGCTCATTTAAAGATGTCTACTAACTCAGCGCTGTACAACACACTGTTCCGAGATGTGCCACAGGGCCAGTTTAATCTATTCACACAGTCTTTTTCATGCTTCATGTCTTTAAGGGCTATTGCCTTGAAGAACTGCTTTTGTAATTGTTATAAATAATGTATGATTAATATGCCTGATTAAACAGTCTGGGAATCCTCTCCCTGTGGGCAACACTACATCTAGCAAAATAAAGATTACCTTGGAGCTTTCCGCTCTTGTCACATCATTGTCTGATAAAGAGTTCGACAGCCACTCCAGATCAAAGAGCACCTTTATGTAATTCATCTTTGCAAGTTTACTTTTATTCAGGTTGAAAGTCTTGACAGTGTCGGAGGAGGAGAAGTTTTTGGATGTGAAAGTCTTTCTTTCTTTGTTTCTTACTTTCTGCATTGCATGCTGGAAGTGTGTTGGTGGCGGTGTTGCTGCACGTGGTAAGTCTGACTGAAAGAGTGTACCTTTGGTTTCCTGCTGTTTCTTTTATATCATTTTCCTAACTTTCCTTGGTTGACACTGGATTATATCTTGGGATTATAGTCGAGTTTGTAGTGTTTACAGCGCTGTCTGTTTGTGGGGAGGGTGTGGGGATGGCGTCTCCATGGCGTCGTCCCTCTTAGAGGACTGGGATTAGGGTCCACCCTGACCCGTCAGTCTCGGTTGAGACAGTTCTCTTAGCTGTCGGAGATATTGTAGGTCACAATAATTTGGTTTATGCTTCCAGAATGAATAAAGGAGTGGTGATAATCTTTAAAGAGGAGCGTACTCACAGGTGTCTCCGCTTGCAGTCCCCTCCACTTGGGTTAGTGTTTCAGGTGTCCTGCCATTTATCCCTAATGAAGTGCTGGAGAAAGAGCTCCAGTGCTTCGGAAAGTTTGCCAGTGGTTTCAAATCAGTCGGCTTAGGATGTAAACATGAGAAACTGAAACATGTCCAATCTTTAAGGAGGCAGGTTTTTGTGCTTTTAAATTCCTCTACACAAATCCTGGAACATGAAAATGGGTCCTATATGGTTTATGCGAGCTCTGGAAACATGAAATGTTTTGAGTGTGGGCATAAACAGGCTGCTTGCCCCCAAAAAAACCCCAAGGCGCAGGCTGAGATGCCAAACCGACATGCGGAGGCATCGCAGACTGTTGATGCCCCTCTTGCTGTGGAGGAGAGGGTGTCTCCCCCTACAGTTGTTTCTGATGCCACGGAGGGAAGCAGCGGACAGAAGAAAATACAGTCTGTTTAGGAAGGCACTAAAAAAACTGGAATCTATGTTCCAAAATTTTCCTTGAGTTCTGACATAGTTGGCACAGAGTCAGATTAAATGGATGCTTCTCACTCTGCTACTGCTGAGGCAGCAGTACTGCCATCACCTGAGGTTCCAGAGGCACAGCCTGCTGCTGAACCTGCGCAGGTAGAAAACATGGATCGTCTGCTACTCTGAGATCTAAGATGAGTGAAGTGGGCTGTGTAAAACTGGACCATCCGATGAAGCTGTCTGTGTCTAACCTTGTTGAACTTCTGGGTGCCCGCTCCAACAGGTTTATGTTAAGGCTTAAAGAAGAAGCTTGTGGTTACCTGCCAGACCACATTAGAGTGTTTGCTGCTAACAGTACTCTGTCTGACCAATGGGAGGAAGAGTATAAGTATATGTTTCCTTCCCTGATTGTCTCTCCTGCTGTGAATCCGTGGCAGGATGAGCCAGAAAAGCTGCTGTCCCTACAAACCTCGCAGTTAGGCTGTTTCAAAGTCTTTGGGAAGAATGTCTTGTACAATATCAATGTGAAGGTTCTGCATTTATGCTCCCGGGCGGAGGTGAGGGTGTTGAACTGGACTGAGTTTCTTTCATCTCAGGTACAGCAAAACGTTCGATAGGGATAACAACAAATGGCCTCCATACAGAAGATGCTGTTGTTTTATTTTGGAGTCTTGTAGTTGCCTGAGTTCATGTGGAAATTGAGTTTTTAAGTTGACAAAAAAATACAGATGCTTTTGTAAGCAAGTGGGGTATTAATAATGTTTTGTGTTCAGTTGATGAAGTATCTTTAGTTTTCTCTTTTTGATTTTTTTTTTTGTTTTGTGATGGTTTTATAACTGAAATATTTAATAAAGGGCATTTTTAAATTCAATTTAAATTCATTCCTTCTTTCTTTCTTTCTTTCTTTTTGGAAAATGCTTCTAATGGCTGTAATTAATTTACTGTTTGTACAGACTGTAAAGACAGTAAACATAAAAATGGCAAAGTATATATTTAAAAAAAACTAGTTTTTTTGTATAATTTAGAGTAAATATTATTCATCAGAAAGTATAAAACAGCAGTTAAAGTTGACCCCGTATAGACCTGACGATATAAAATGTGTAGGTTCAAAAAATAAACCACAAATGCTTTTAAAAATCTGTAGCCCCTTTAACGTGCAGTAATATAATTTTATTTCATTAGTAAAAAAAAAAATTTTACTTTAAAAAATCACGGGGACATCCAAAGATCTACAGTCTCTACAATTCTTCCTTTTCTTGACTGTGACAGATGTTTTATCCCAATCAGAGTTTTTGCAGTGCAACTTTAATATACTGCTCAAACAAACATGTAGTTTAAAAAAGCTACTATATTATTAGTTTAATGTTCCTTTAATGAAAGTTAAATTAATGAGTAATTAAATGACTACTTGAAATTCCATTTCAGGAAACAAAAAAACAGCTCTAAGTACTTTTTCATTGATTTTAGTTTAAAATTCAACATGGGGAGAAGTTTTCTGGGAAAACTCTTCCCTCACGCCTTCTTCCCTTTTTCTTTTTTAAAAAAAATAGGGTGCTATTTCCAGAAAAAACCAAACACTATCTTCATTTTTTTCGCAAAAAAACATTGAATGCAAAAAACAATCTCCCTTGATCTTAGCGACACAAACCCCTGACTCACACAGATGGTGGGGTTGGCGTTTAGGTTGATAAGAAGCGCAAGCCAGCAGGAGGGAGAGAGAGAACACCTTCTTTGAGCTGCAATTTACCTGTAGCATTGTTTTTTATAAATAAAGATTTGTACAGAATTAAAAATATGGATGCGACCATGCGACCATGTGCAGAGGCTGCAGTCCTCGATGCGGCTGTCCGGGGTTCGAATCCTGGACCCGGCGACCTTTGCCGAATGTCTCCCCCTCTCTTTGCCCTCTTTCCAGTCTACCTACTGTCAAAACTTAAAAATAAAGGTCTCTAGTGCCGCAAAAAAAATATATTAAAAAATAAAATAGGGGAAAAAGTGCATCCTGCATTAATTTAACATTGAACGCCTGTTTTGACTTAAAAATATGGAACAATTTGGATTTAAAGGAACGGTTGGCAACCCTATCGACATTGGCAGGTATTCAAAGCAGTTGATGAATACTGAACTATGGCTTTTAACTTCCTGATTACTTAGTAGGTAATGACATAGATTTAGTTCACTTTCTTTTTTTTGTTAATACATTTAGCCAGTGGGTGCTAGCAACCCCAACATTAATGTACAACATAGTTTCCAACTCAGCAACCCTTGCATTTGTAGAGCACCACAAAGGCCAACATAATTTTATTATATAATTCATTTTTAAATATATAAACATTCAAACTGCAAGTAAAACCTTAAACATCTTTATTTCCATCAAAAACATTAAGCATTCACTTTCTCTTTTAGTCTACTTTATCGCTAAGCCCATAAGATCTCTACCACTTGCGGTTCAGTAATACTGCTAGAAATCCTTTTTTACACTCCTAAGTTACTAAAATTACCTCCATTAACAAAATCACATGTTTGGGAAAATTACTTTTATTCATTGCACTCCAAAGCTCACTGCTTCAAATCAGTCTCATCGTCCCTTTACCCTCTACTTCAGCAATTTCCTCTACCAGGTCATTATTACCTGCGCTTGTAGTAAATGTGAGTCTCCATTTCTCTATTTTTCTTCAAAGAGCTTTTGTCCCGTGCTCTCTAGACCTTGGGTGTCAGATGCTAAGCATGAAAAATTACATTTCCTGCCTGCTGTAACTGATGCTGACAACACCAAAACTTTCTTGTTATAAATTCACCTTATATGTCTGGCTTCCTTGGATTTCAAGGTCAGAATTTTTGTCCACAATGGGCCCCCAATGTACGAAGAGCAGAATGTTATTAGGGACTCATCTACTTTTGAGGGACATGCTCTGTCCCTGCACTTCAGCTAATGTATCTGATGGGACCACCACCACAGGCGGTCAAGCGAATGAAAGAATGGCGTCTTTCTAATTGAACAGCCATTGTCTTTGACAGGCACTGACCTCTGGCAGACAGAGGTCCTTGAACACGATTACAGGGTTTGGGGAGAAATAGAAGCTGTTTAGTCCGATGCGTTGCAAAGGCACTCGTGCAATCCAATAAAGCAGAGGGTTGTGGACTGTCTGGATAACTCTACAGTTTAACTGTTTAACTACCCCAGCTGCTCTGCTCATCTTGGCCCTTTTTAGGGTTTTCATTACTTCCTCTTTATTAGAAGAGAGTTGCAGGAATGGGGGTCGGGGGCAGTGTGGGGGGCTGGGGGAATGGGGGTTGGGGTGAGTGGGGGGGTTGGGGGGGGGTAGGGATGTTGTCTGTCTCAAACCTGGAGAAAGGCCATTTGAGGTTGGTGGGGAGGGCAGCATGTCTTTGGCCTCTCACCTACATGCTCCTTTAGATGGTGGGAGCAGTGTTCTTTATCCCTGCCAAGCTGAGGAGAGGACTCTCGGGGTGAATCTCTCCACCTTGTTCTCATACTTCAGCTGGGTACTTTATTTGACACAATTGACTTCTCTGTGCTTCCTTCTTTTCAGACTTGGTTCCAGTGAACACTTTCCTTTTATCATTTAGGATATCATCCAGTTTTTTTGGTGATCCAGGGTTTTTTGTTGGGGAGGATGGGGAGTTGGGAAGAAGCAGTCCACACAGAAGATATGTAAGACGAATGTGTCCACCTTCTTATTGACTTTGCTGGAGGTGAAAAGGAGGTTGCTTCAGTTATGAAGCTGGAGTATATAAAAAAATAGATGCCTCAAGTAGTATATTGCCCTTAGTAACATCAAGCCGGCAGTGTAGACAAAACAATGGTGGAGCTAGTAAGATGCTCACGCCACCAGGCATGGATAAGAAAAAGTTGCCAAACACCGGTTCAGAGGTCAGAAATGTACCCTGAGATATTTGCAAATCGACAAAAATACCTCTTGAAGAGACGGGACAAATAGCATCTTAAACTGTTGACCACACAAGCAGCTAATCTGACTCTAATGGTCATTATGTCCAAACACTTAAATTTTTGTTTTATTAGACCACAGTGCTATTGAATACCTGATTTCACCTGATTGGCATAAATCTGTCTGTTTAAATCATATTTTGAAATTCACATGCCGATGATCAATGAAATTATAGTGAGGCTGAAGCTCCTGCTTTGGGAAAGGGTATTTTTTTTATTCAGAAATGCCAAACCCTTTTATTTAACATCAAATTTTCATCAGTCATTTCAGCAGTTTCTTCTTTCTCCAGTTTCCTCTTAGAAAAGATGCACCACAGTTATTCTCCCTCACCATTTTTTGTGTGATGTACAGTTGCTTAAAACACTGTTTCGTTAGTTGTAGTTGTTCTCCATAGACTCCTTCACCAACAGTGTTCTGCCCTCCAAAAAAAAACCTCACAAAAATAAAATATGTGGTTGTGGTCAACAAAACATGGAGTTGGAAGAATTCTAAATTTATCTGTGTTTGAAGACTGAGGGAGTGTGAAAATAAATGCAAAAGTGCTGCAGATGCTTTTTCCATTTCATTCCAATAGAAAATAACAAGTGAATCAGACAGTAAAAATGAAGGATGGCTGTTATGCTCTGACTGTGGTAAATCTTTCTATACTGTAAATTATGCATGGTCTTTCTTGTTTGCGATGGCTTGAAGTATATCCTAAAATACACTGGGCAGAGCTCCAGATAATAATAGGGTTGGCACAGACTGACAGTCACTCAACTCTCACTTTTGGACCAAATGATGTTTCCAGTACAGACGGCCTGTGTTTGCTTGCACTGCATCCAAAAGATATCCACATAAAAATAGTATAAATATGTGGAAAAAACCTTCCACCATTTACTCCAGTAGCCACTTAAGGTTTTGAGCAGTCCTTTTTTCAACATCGACTCCTCTTAAAAAAGTGTTTATTTTGAAAAAAAAAAAGGACAGTAACAAGGTTAATTGCCTGACTTACTTTATGACCTAGGAGGATGATCACGTTTCGTTGTGATTTGTTATTTGTATAAATAGAAAAGCCAATAAATGGTACAGCCCTGCAGAGTGACAATGTGATTATAGCTGTGGCAACTTGAGATAAGCCAATCGTCTCGCTCTAGGTAAATGCTTTCCTGGGATTCACTTTCTTTGACCTAGAAAGTCTTGTCACTCCTACTCATCCACACTCTTAGCTTTGCTTAAAATAGTTTAAGTAACTTGCGCTCCGAGTTACTATAAGCTGCTAACAAGTAACCTGGCGTAGTCTTAACTACAGGTTCCACCTTACATCCCACAGGAGTCAGATTTCTGCTTAAGTGTGGATACTGGAAACTCTGAGCTCTGTGCGGATTAGGAAACACTGCAGATCATCTCTGGATGGGGTTGAAGGCGCCAAGAGTCATAAACAATAACCAGTTAGAGTTTTAATGAACAGGGAAACCTTAGAACCTATTTAGCAAAGTTAGAAACAAAAAGTCTGCAAATCCTTCAAATATTTACTGATGTGCATTTATCAGGAATAAGTTAGTCTGTATAATCTAACGACCTCATCTGAGTTTTTCTTGTAAAACCTGAACACCAGTTTAGCTGAGGAAAAATAAAATTCTGTTTCTGTTTAATAGGTTTTCCTTATTGATTCTGCACTGGCAATAATCACTATGGCACTGAAGGGTATTTTGCACAAGAAAATAAGTGCTTTTAGTTTGGTCAGGAAAGTGAATCTTTCAAATTATTATAAATGTTTAGAATTTGTATTTACTGTTAAGCCCCAGATATGTCATACATCTGGCGGATTTATATTTGAATACATTTTACCAACATGGTTCTTCTGAGTGGGGGAGTGTTAATGTTTTGGAGTGGCCCATATGGAACGCCAAAGTGTTCAAAATTAAATAAATAAATAAAATAGTACCTACATCAATAAATAGTGGATAAACATATAATGTGACAATGAAATTGTGAAATAATTGAATGCATATTAAATTCTCAGGTCATTATTATAAAATATGTTTCATTTTCCAGTAAAAAACAGCATTACATTATAAAAGAATTTTTGTATAAAATGTCAGTCAGTCATTTTCTACCGCTTATTCCATAGTGGGTCGCAGGGGAGCTGGTGCCTATCTCCAGCAGTCTATGGGCGAGAGGCGGGGTACACCTTGGACAGGTCGCCAGTCCATCGCAGGGCAACACACAAACAACCATGCACACACTCATTCATACACCTAAGGGCAATTTAGAGTGACCAATTAACCTAACAGGCATGTCTTTGGACTGTGGGAGGAAGCCGGAGTACCCGGTGAGAACCCACGCACGGGGAGAACATGCAAACTCCATGCAGAAAGACCCCCGGCCGGGAATCAAACCCAGGACCTTCTTGCTGCAAGGCAACTGTGCTATCAACTGCGCCACCGTGCAGCCCACTTAAAATGTTTACCTAATAATTGAAATTATTGCTGAGGCTATTTTTATGTAATTCCAGCAGTTTTTTTATTTCAAAAAGCCAGCTTTTATTGTATAAGGCTGATTTTTTTTTACCATGGCCTATTTATTTCATAATGTCACTTCATTAAACCACCTTTGCTAATCCTCTTCTTCTCTCAGATGTTGATAAATCAGTTTCCCTGAATCCAATCTCTTAGATTCTTTGTATATATTTGTTAATAAATCTTTAAACTATTTTGAGACCGGCCTTGATTCTGCATGTCAAAAAACATCCTAACTCTATGACACATCTTTCATTGTGGTATTTTATTCATCTCCCCCCTAGTATCCATTCCATGGTGCTCACAGCAGTTTTGTATCACTCACCTGTTTCTGTTCCATTGATCACCTCTCCTGTATTTATCTGCATAATTTTTCAAACCGTGTTTTTTTTTTTTTTCCAGACTGAAATGATGACACACCACTGGTGTACATAGAGGCTCAAATATAAATATTCACCTTAAGTTTTAATAGTTGGTGCTGAAGGTTCTGGAAGGTTGTTTAATTTTATATAGCCAAGACCTTTTAACTTGTTTTTATTGACAGACTATATCTTGGGGTTACCAGTATGAAAATTGTTTGACAGCACTTCCTGGATTGACCAAAAGCGCATAAAACAAAGTGAGGATCCAAGAAGATGTTGGTAAACTCTCTTGAAACCATTTCTAAACAACTGCAGACACAAATTATCTGTTCAAACACTTCATAATATGTTATGTAGAAATGTCACCTCTTTTCAAAGGTCTGTAAGAAACCCCAAACTGTCACCATTAGATGAAAGGAAATAGGACATTCAGCCTGGCCTGAATATCCTAGCCTGGTCTGAACTATGAAGTGAAGCACACATCCACAGGATGTGAACTGTATGGCCTCGTAGGATCACAGGTTTAGTCAAAACAAGCTGTAATTCACACAAGTAGCAGCTCGATATTTCAAAGCAAGAGTAGTGTTTGCAATTGCTATTGTTCAGTTTATTTATCTGAATGCTTAAAATGTTCTGTTATGTGAGACACAGAAAAGAGCTTTATCACAGTTCATGATCTTATTTAATCTTTAATTTTGAAACTAAGATCATGAAGGGATTTAGTCATGGTATGGTAATTATGGCTAAAATGATAGATTGTTTTTTTTTTGTTTGTTTGTTTTACTTTCGTGGGTCTTTGAAGAGTCTCTTTGAAACTGCTGGGAATAAGGACTATTTCCAGGTTCTCAGAACTTTACCTCAAATGAATAGCTAGATGGTTGAACCAATGGGAATTTGGTGTTTGAACAAGATTACAATCCCAAAACACACATCAGAATTGGTTTTGGAATAGATACAGCAGGAAAATGTGATGCTTCTAGAATTGGGGGTGTTTGTACATATTTTTACCTGAATGCTTAATTTTGTCACTATAAGATTAGATAAATATCCCAAATAAATTCTAATTTGTGCCCTCTGTTTTTCATGTATGTGTTGAATAATGATTACACCCCAAAACAAGATTCAAATAAGTCCTTATAAAACAACAACAACAACAAAAACATTTATGCCCAAGATGAGGGCATATAAACTTATGATCCTAGTGGTGCTTTGTGGTCGTTTTCTTTTGTGCATTCCAGAATGCTTTTACTACCCACATTCAATGATAGTCATTTTCTGATTTAAGATCTATGTTCTAAGTATTACTAACCAATATCTGGAGGTACAAATGCTTCACTTTTCTTCAAAACAGCACAAGGTGAAATAGGAAAAAAGTAAAAACAGTTTTACAATTGAAATACTTTTTCAGAACCATATGAACAATACTGTACACGTCTGATGAGAAATAGGATTTTTATCACCATATACTTTGAAACCCAGGGTGTGCAACGGTCTGAGAGTATTTTTGTGAATAAAGCACAAGGTCATGTATAAATGGTCAGTGAACTTCTTGAGATTGGTTTTGCAATACTGAATGGAATTATGTAATTATGTTTTCGCCAATAAAATTCTCCTTTTTTTTTCTCCTCAAGGTTTAAGTTGTTTTGTGAAGCAATTTAAAGGGATGGTTTCCAAGAAGGGGATGATTGGCTTTCGCCCATTTATTTCTGACAGGCTCCAGAACTCACCGCTAACCAGATTTGACTCAATCTCCCTTCATCTGATGCAGTCTCTTATGAAACATGCAAAAGCAATATATGATGCCTCTCTGAAAAAAAAGTGTGGGCTTGATTTGATTAGTTAACAAACAAGGGATTAATATGCTGCATCATCCATACCCTGAATCTGTCTTTTAGCAAGTGCTTGCATCAATTTATTGCCTCTCGGCACAAGCTCAGACTTCTCGTTTATTGATCGTTGGAGATCTCCTATTGGTAATTGTTAATTTGGTACTGTGAACTGACTCTCATTTTGGGATTTGCCTGTTATCTGTCCTTGCTTATTCCGCCAAGTGTTGCCAGAGCAGTGGAGTCGATCGGAGCTCATTACTGAGCTGACTACATGGAGTATTACATGAAAGAGGGTGAACATGGCTTAGGTTTTACATTCAGTTCAGCGCCTTGGTTGAGAAACATGTCAAACCGGCTCACAGTGGGGCGAATTTATTCACTCAGCAGAAGTGAGGCCTAATGAAGCGAATGATAACTTTACTTTTTTTATACATGAATGCATCTGAATTCTTGATTGTATTTCCATCGGTGTATAAAAACACAAAGATGCTGTTGTTGATGCTTTTATTCAGGTTGCCAATTTAATTAATTTTTTTATGTTTTTTCTTTAAAAGTGTTAGTTAGGAATTCCTCACCCTCATTTGAGACTGCCAGCTGTATTATGCAAAAAAGTGTTAGTTAAAACTTGCAGATTAGCAGTCATTCTGTATTTCAATAGTTCCTCAATAGTTAGTTCAGAGAAAAGGAAGTCATGGATAAGAAGGTGAGATTTGACATCCAGTTACCTCCATGTTGAGAGACGTGACTTTAGCCTCAACTTGCTTTTCTCAGCTTAGTGTGAACATTATTTATTTCTCAACCAGACTCTGCCCCAAGCACATCCCCATGCTGTCCAAAAGAGATTTCATCAAAAGCAAATTGAGCAAGCAAACAATAACCAAAGCTGAGGCAAAAGACCTGTTTGAAAAATGTGTTTAAACTTATAACTTTTTACTGGTAATACAGTACATTCTGCATTTATTGGCACCCCCCTGGTACAGATATATAAAGCGCCTTTCATTGAAGTCAATTTTTTAGAATAACAAAATCTTTAATTATAACACATTCAGTGAGGGGAAAATGCCATGTTAAGAAATAATTGTTTTCACCAGTGCAGAAGTGAGCTTAATTTTTTTTAGATGGTCTCACTTTTTTCTCAGGCACCCTCAGATCTCTGATGGACGGTTTGAATTCTTAGTGGATTCTGTGATGTGAATGGGCAAGGTCCTGCTGCAGCAGAGTAACCACAAACCCTGACACTTCTACCTCCACGCTTCACAGTTGGTATGAGCTTCTTTTACTAGAATGTTGTTTTTAGTTCATGCCAAACCTGTCCTCTGTTTTCGTGAACAAATAATTTTGTTTTAGACTCATCTGTCTGAAAAAACATTATTTCAGGAGTCCTGGTCTCTGGCAAACTTTCTGTTTTTCTTTCATCTTAGCTCACCTCCCAGGAAAGTTAAACTTGTGGAGTATCTTCCTGATTGTACAGGCATATGTATATCGAAGGTACAAGGGACCTGCTGTAGGTACATGTGATGACTTTTTATGGTTTGTGAAGTCTTCTTTAAGCTTCTTTTGGTTTGCTTTCAAGGTGAACCTACATTCAGTTATTACATGTACATTGGAATAGCCTATTTAAAAATATCTTTAGATCTCTTTAAATCCCTCACAGACTGATAAAGTGCAATAGTCTTCTTTATGAAGGCCTCAGACAGCATTTTTAATCTCACCATGCCGTAAACTCTCACTTCAACAGTCAGGAGTACAACAAACTAAATGTCTGAGGTTTAAAAAGGGCAAATCTCCCTCAAAAAGCTTAGTAAAGACATTCTAATTATTTCCGCCGGATGTGATTTACCTTTGTGTGCGTGTAACTTTTAATACAGGCATGTTAACTTAAACATAATTGTGGAGGTGTATTAATTTATTCCTGAGCAGAAATTGCATTATTTATTACAACTTAATGACATATTTAAATAGCATTTTAAGTTTATATTATTTACCTATAATACTTGAATTCATATCGTTGAAATTGATCTTAAGGTCCCATATGTCTAGATAGGTCATAATTTTTGTTACATTCAGGCAGCTCTTTGAGGTCATTAAAACAACAACAAAAAAATATGTGAAAGATTTAGGATGCCATCTGCTTGGGATTAGATGTTGTTATGAGTAAATCTAAAAGGTCCAGCAAGGACGTTTTGAAAGTAGTTGGTGAAAAGAAATGAAAAAAAAAAAAAAATAAAAAACTTCCAATGTTAGCTGTCACATTTAAAGACATTAGCAGACAATACTAAAATAATAGATGTCATGTGTCTTAGGGAAAGATGCATGTAACAAAAAATGGGTAAAACTGATCTTTTAAATGTAAATGTTCACCAGCTCGTTATCTGTAGGTGAAGTGCTGCAGCAAACCTAAAAGCTGTTCAGTGTGGGTGTAAAATTGTCTAAATGTGCTTCAAACTACTTGTATTCCAGTGCACGTGACTCTCCCAGTAATGGCACACCCTGATGAGAGAGAGGTGATCAGCCTGTCATCATGTTGGTTTTGCATCTGTGACCGCCTCCCTATCACTGTCCCTAAATGGCACCCACAGATGGCAGCTGAGTTCCACAGCTGGTAAATGGGCTGTTCTTACAAAGCTGTGGTCCTCATCAGTGCAGTTTATTGACAATACATGAACTCATTTAAATCTTACATGTTAAACCACGCTTCGACTTTAGCTTTGCCTGCACTGTGAGAACATTTGGGGTCCTTGGATATCAGAGCTAAGTGTGAAAAAAGTAGCTTTTTATATCTGCATCACTGGCACTAATGTGCTGTTCTTCTTTAAGCCAAGATACATTGGCTTCAGTGTGGCTGCATTTAATCAATCTCACTTTTCCTTTCCCTTTACTTTCAATTCACACGCACTCCTCTTCAAGCTTAATGAAGCAGTCCCTATCAAATTTTGCAGTGCAGTCATGAGTGAAACATGGATGTTGAAAAGTGAACTACGGATGCACCTCTGGGTTCCTACTGCATTATTTACGGCTGCAGATGAAGTGAAATTATCCATACTTGCTGCTTCTTCTTTCTAAGGATAAAAAGGTATTTAAATGTCTGCATGTTATATACTGTCTGCTGAGCAATGCAAGTTCTGGAAAATATTCTCTAGTATGTGTGACATTTTCTGTTTTGGTTTGCACCTGAATACTCTACAAAGCAAACCAAAGAGATTCATTTTATTTTTCCTAATCAAGACTGTTTTTGTTCAAATTTCTTAAAATGCTTACATATAAGAACAAAGAATGTCGTGACACAATTCAAACATTAAGGCATTTTTATTTGATCAGTATCAGATTTCCTAATGGTTGCTTGTTCATGTTTGGAATTTTTTAAGCCAATTTTTAAAGAACACTTTTTGCTTTTGTGTCTGCTGCTTGCCAAACTGGATTCTTAGCCTTCCACATTATATTGTTAATCTTATGGAATGGGTGTTCCCTAACAGAAAAATGTGTTTGCCATCCTTTACAATTGTTATTCCCAGTGAAAGAGAGATTGTATTTTCTGCTGCAGATCCCTGTCTGTCCCGTGACCTGCTATGTGAGGTGTGGCGGAGAACTATGCAGAGAGCAGCTGAACCAAAAGTCAATCATTTTTATAAATTGCAGTCAATGATGCAGTGGAGCAACTTTATGTTTTGTCTGCATACAATGAACTCAAATTGCAGTTATGTTGCAAGCAAAATTTTCAAAAAGTCATATTAAAACAAATTGTATACAGGCTAGCTCTTGATTAAATAGCTCCACATAAAAACATCGTCATAAGCAGTAAGATGCGAGTTTATCGGAACTGTAGTTGTGTGTGTCGAGGCAGATATATGTTTACAAACACAAAGTTGTGTAGCAGAAATGTCCCTTGGGACAAAACATCTGTCATTTTCAAGAAAAGGAAAGGAATCTGCAGCGCTTATGAAAGTCACTGTTGGGTGAAATAAATGATACAGTTACAGTAGTATTTTTAACCATATAGGTTGTTATTTGTATTTATATGCACTTTAAATCCACTGAGTTTTCAGGCATATAAATGGCATTGGTTTATTAATGAGTTATCTGAATGGAGGGTTGGTATCAGCAAATGCCAATTTCTGAAATAATTCAGATGAGTGTTGGGACCCAAAACATCCACATCAGTGCATTCCAAGTAAGAACTGAAAATTTGAATTTGACTCTTATCAGTATCACAAAAATGATAAAAGATGATAAATAATAAGTGCAGCAAGAGCACTGTTTCTGCACCTTAGTCAAGCTAGACCAGTTTGTAAAGTAAAAGACAATTTGTCTTGTCTGCAAACGCCAAGGATAAAATAGCATCACTGCATTTTATGAGGGTGATTATTTCTAATGTCTAATCTATACAGTACATACTTCTTTATTATTTGACATGAAGTCAGGTATTCATCCATGTTATTTACAGCATCATTCAAGTTTAGTTGAATTTTAGTTTGCATGTTTGCAAACGGTTGTATATAAATGACATGATGGCTAATCCTACAGTAACTTATGTTTTTAATTTCTAATCTCATCTTTTTAAGTCTAACCATACATATTTAATGCTAAACATCATTTGCTGGTGACAATGAATTACAAAAAAATAAAAAATTTGGAAAAGTAACGTCAAGTGGGGCTGAAACTCTAGAGCATTCTGTAAATTGATGTCATCTGGTTTCCCCTCATAACACATTACATAAGTTTTAAAAATTCTTTAATATTGTAATGATAAATTTGGGTTGTTATAAAAATTTCATTATTTTTTTCCTTAATCTAACAAACATATGTCATGTGTTTATACTGTGCTGGTAGTGTTGGTTTGGTTTCATTCTGCATTTTTTTAAAGATAAAACAGTTTAAGACAGTTGCCAATGTATCCAGATGTGGACGTCCCAGCAATTTTACCAAAAAAACAGACTGTGCAATGTTCAGAGAAACTGCAAGAAGAGTAATGCCCTATCAACCATGAAAAAATTTGATTAAAATAATCTCAAAGCTTGATGAAGACCAGGACATTTTTATTAGGTCATCATAGGTCACCACTATTAAAAGAGAATGTACTTTCTTTTTAGCATGATTGTATATGGTCATTAAAACAGAGAATACCCAGAACAAACTTAACTCTGATTTCCTGTATGCAGTTGTGTAGCTACTGTTTGCAGGAACCATTAGGCTGATGTATGTAAGTGTTCATGAGTACCTCACCAAGTAATTTATATTTTCATCAATGTGCCAGGGGTTTCCAATTTTACTAGAGTTGCAGCTTTAACCCAAGCTCTGATCTTTCCTTGACATTAATCAAGATGTGTTTAAGAGTTCGTTTATCGAGCAACCTTAATCCACATTGCTTTTACATCAAAAATTTAAAAACAAAAGTTATGTAAATTGTATTGAATGGAGAAAATGAGGCATGCGTGCTAGAATGGTAAAGTCGCAGTTTTATTTATTGCTCTAAACTTATTGAAAATCGATGGTTCATTGTTTTAAACCTACAATACACGTGATTATGCCTACCACTCTAAAGCAGGCACAGCTTTGGAAAAGTGAGAATTTACACTCCATAAGAGGTATAATGTATTTATCAGGTTAAAATAAAGAAACTTGTGCCATCTGGGTAACCATGACAGTAATGTTTTCTCACAGTTTTTCAATCACCTGCAACAGTGTCATGTCAGGGGTTACATCATCTCACTAAACTGCACACAAACATGTTTTAGCCTCTTTTTTAAAATCTTTTCTCCTACTTAACTTTTCTTTTTGTTGTTGCTGGCTCATTCTTTGCATAATTTTCACCTGCTCCTCCTAACCAGATGTCACACCCTGCGCAAACATCTTGGCTGCAAACCATCCTCAGAGAGCTAATTTCAGGTGAACATGTGAAGATTAGGGCCAGCATACTGTGAAACTGAGCCAAATTTGTATTTCTATTTTAAAGCCAAAAACAGGGCGGATACAAAGTGCAGTTTGAGAAAATGTTGCTTTAGGCTTAGAATTGGCACACTGTCAGTGAGAGCAGTTTCCTGATTCAAGATTAAAAACATCTTCCAAGCTGTCAAAAACAAGGCACAAATTCGCTTCACAAACCACACTTTTCCAGTGTAAAAGCACACACCTGCTCCGTTCAACAGCCCCACAGCAACAAGCTGCACGAAACCGGCCAGATTCAAACCGGTGATTGACCCGGCCTCCTGGGCTCCCTTGTCCCTCACCTCCCACAGCAATATTCTCAGCCCCTAATTGGGAAGTCTGCAGGCCCACAGCAAAGAATGAGCCAATCAGAATGTCTTCCTCTCCACAGGAGTGGAACTGTGCACTGGCTGTGGAGCTTGTTAGAGCACAGTTACTGGTGGCTGCAGTGCACAAACACGCACACAAATACACACATTAGATTCACAGCGCGTTTGCTGAAATCCCCAACTGTCTTGGTGCCATTAGAGAGCACAGAGTGAGAATTTGATGTGGTGCCTTTTAGGGAAGAACACAAAATCACGTCCAAATGATGTGGAGTTAATTTTATTTTCTTTGAACTCAGTGACTAGACGGACAAGTTCAAACTTTTCCCTTGAGCCACAAAGGGAGAGAAAAAAAACAGTCCTTAGAATTTTAAAAGCATTCAATCATCAAGACTGATGACAACTCAGGACCCCAACAAAATGGATTGTAGTTACTATGTGTTGTACTGCTGCCTACAAACGCATTTAGATACACAAATAGGCAAGGGAAGTTTTTCTTTTTCTTTTTTTTATTCTTTTTCGATTAACTATCAATTTTCCCTCTTTTTGAAAGTCAAACACACCAGCACATTCAAAGCCTGATGGATTGTCCAGGGATAATGGGCCTTTAACCAAGAAGCCTTTGGTGGAAAATATACAGCAGCATGACCATGAGTTGTTATTGTGCAATAGTTAAAATTGTGGATAAGGCTTTCTAATGCATGCACACAAGAAAATAACTCTGCTGTATTATTGCACCCATTACTGAGACACCTGAAGTTGATCACTAATGAAGCACGCAAGCAGGCATTCTTTCCAGTATCAGGGATTTCAAAAGTTTTAACAGTTTCAAAACTACAAGAACAATCATGTAATGTGGTTCAAATAGTTTCACATGTTGCTGCCCACTGTTGTTCAGCTGGCTTAGAGCAATCCCAAGGTTCTAAGCAGGTTTTATTTTGGGGACCAAGACTCAATTTGTAACGTAGGATGCTTAAAGCATGTTTAACATGATAAGACTGGAAAGTTGTTTTCCTTAGCTAAAACGTGAGATTAATTAATTTAGGGACCTGTTAAGTTTAATTTCAGCCATTAGAGTATAAAGGTTAAACGTAATAGGTTTTAATATTTTAGTTAAGCAGTTTCTAGAATGGTAGGCCTAATCAGCCATACAGAAAAAATAAGCTATGTTACATTACTATGTAGATCTTTTTTATTTCTTTGCAGGGAAGAGAGTGCAAGCCTAATATTGTGCCACAAGCAACCTTGGCTGAAAATTGTTGATCAGTTTACAAAAAGATAAATGATTTCCAGCTCAGACAAGAGCTGTAAAAATCATTGAATTCACTTTAAAACTCTATTAACATGAATATTAATAATTTTCTCAGAATTTGACAAGTTGTGCAATCTGTCCATGGGGATTCAAGCTCTCTTGGGACCCACAGGTCATGAGGGGACCCTAAGCAGCTGCAAACTCCACTTATAGCCCTGGCTGGCTGATGAGGGCTCCTACATACCATGTTTCCTGTAGCTTACTAATTCCACTTTTTAGAAATATTTCCCTTCAAGACAACACAGTTTTAAAGTTACTGCTGATAGTCTAGAAGCTGCACTGTAGGCTGGCTACTTCAGCAGATAACCTGACTAACAATCCAACTCATATCAGCATGTTTTACAAGTGTTCATCTTTGAAAAGCAGAATGACACAAACATATCCCAGCTGAATCAAGTGGGTGTTTATTCTATATTCTTGTATAGATAACAATATTGTAGCTGAAACTGCCAATGTGTTTTATTGATTTAGATGCAGTGGGAGTGATTGTTGCATTTCTGGTTTTAATAAAAATAAGTAGATCATGTGATACTCCTTGCTTTACATGTTTGTGCAATGGTGAAACAGTGCTATTTTCCCTCAAAGTTATCATAGTTATTCCTATACTGGCCAACACCTTCATGCAGTAGTAAGTTGTTCCACAAATGTCACGAATATTCTCTAAAAATTTATAAATGTTCTTCAGTGTATCTTTTTTTTTTCTAATCGTAGTGTATTAAATATATATTTCTTTGTCATTAGAATAAGTTCAGAGAAAACAACTTGTCACATGGAGGTCACCATCATGAAATGCAGCTACAGTGACTGCCGGCTTGAGATAAGAATCTAACATGAGTGACAGACACTGAGAAACGATCACAGCACTGGTGACATCAGAGGTCTCTGTTCAAAAGGAGACAGCCAACGTCGAAGTCTGAAACAACGTTTTTCTGTCATATTAACAGGAATCTTCTGTGGTGTTAGTTTAGCTCATGTAATTGGCATCTTAATCATTCACAAGGGTAAATAATTAAAACTATGGTAGGCATTCAACTTTAAATTGCTTATTATTTGTGTTTGTTAATTAATGAACATAAGTGTAAAAATTAGGGGCCTATTTATTCTGATTACATATTGTTTCATGACTGCCGGAGGGGAATAAAGTTTGTTCACAAAGTTTGTTTAAAGCAATTTACCATGTTTCATTATATAATAAAGAACAATTTCCATAATTCCATAATACATAGCAGCTGGCAGAAGTCTACATGTGGTGTGATGATGGTTTTGACTGTTTAGCATAATTCATAACACTCCTAATAGCAACAGGGAGGCCATATGCCTCTCATCATGTGAAATAACTACCAAAAACCCGGGGAAGGGGGATCCGATGTGCTCAACTGCTATTATCAAGTGGGAGATCATCTGACACTGCTACAGTCTAACAGCAACATGCCTGGGAAAATAGAAATGAAAGGAGGCTTCAAATTATAGCACAATAGCACATTATAACACAGATGTGGCTATAAAAGTTTATATCTTGAAATGTTTGAAAAATACTCAGATTTATTTGCAGTAGAATCCAAAGCAGCACATTTTACAGAAACTAAGAACATTGGGGGTTAGAGAGAACAGAGCAGAGACACAAAGAGAACAAAGAAGCACTGATTCAGGAGTACTTTCTATGGGAAGGAAAAGGTACATGTTAATGGATGTAGCTCCTTTAGTCGTTTCACCTAGAAAGAAGGAACAGATAAACTCTGAGCCAGTTTTCAAGTTTAGAGTCTGAAGAGAGCACATAGAGTTAGTTACAGTAAAAGCTCAGTCAGTAGCTATGTCTAGGAAGAGAAAAGGGGTTAAACACTGAAAAGAGAGGGCCATGTGGATCATCGGTAAGGGGTGAGCATTAAGTTTTTGCCAGCAGAAGCTTGGAGGATTTTCCCCCCTCCAGAAAGGTGTTACAGGTAGACACAGAGTCAGGCCGGTGTAGCTTCTAGGGAGAAAAGAGAGAGAACAAAGTTAAAAGCTGAAATAAACAGCAAAAAATACAAAATTGAAGAGTAGTGTGAAAAGTAGCGAAGGGGTGAAAGTGGTCATTATACCTCCAGCAGCCTAAGCTATAGCAGCATAAACTACAGAGATAGCTCAGGAAAAACCTAAGCCACTCTAACTATAAGCTTTATCAAAAAAGGAAAATTTTAAGCCTAGCCTTAAAAAGTAGACAGTTTGTCCATCTAGAGCCCACTGATGGCCATTTTATACTAAAACCACAACGATTGGGATACCTCTCTCTGTCAGATTGACCATAACCTTAAAAAAAGAGAGGGGTCATACAGGTAGCAGAAATGGAGGGTGTGTTCCCAGGAGAGGAGCTTGATAACTAAAGGATCTGCCTCCCTTTCTACTTTGAGACTCTAGGAAAACCACCAGTAAACCAGCAGTCTGAAAACGAAGTGCTCTGTTAGGAACATATGAACAATCAGATCTCTGATGTATGATGGAGCTAAATCATTAAGGGCTTTTATGTGAGGAGGAGAATTTTAAAATTCTATTCTGGATTAACAGGGAGCCAATGAAGGGAAGCTAAAGAGGGAGAAATATGATCTCTCTTTTTAATTTTCATCAGAACTCTTGCTGCAGCATTTTTAATCAGCTGAAGGCTTTTAACTGCATTTTTTTGGATCCTGATAGTAAAGAGTTACAATAGTCCAGCCTTGAAGTAACAAAATGCATGGGCTATTTTTTCAGCATCATCCTGGACAGGATATTTTAATTTTTGGCAATGTTCCGGAGATGAAAGAAGGAAAAATAGAAACCTGTTTAATATGGATTTAAATGACCCGTCCTGGGAAAAAAAAACACCAAGGTTTTTTTCTTTATTATCGGAGGTCAATTTAATGCCATTAAGGGTTTAAGTAATGACTAAGCAGTTTCTTTTTTTAAAAAAAAGACTCCGGTCCAAAGACGACAACTTCTGTCTTGTCTGAATTTAGAAGCAGAAATTTAAAGTCATCCAAGTTTGTATGTCTTCAAGACATGCTTGTAGTCTATCTAACTGGTTGGCTCATCAGGATTTATGGATAAGTAAAGCTGAGTGTCATCAGCGTAACAGTGAAAAATTTTTTCTATGCTGCCTGATAATTTTACCTATTGGAAACTATATATATAAAAAGAGAATTGGCCCAAGTACTGAACCCTGTGGTACTCCACAATTAACCCTGGAGTTTAAAGATGATTTATCATTTATATGAACAAACTGGAATCTGTCAGACAAATAAGATTTAAACCAGCCTAGCGCTGTTCCCCTGATCCCTACAGCATATTCCAGCCTTTCTAGGAGAATACTATGATCGACTGTATCAAATGCAGCACTGAGATCTAACAGAACCAGTACAGACACAAGTCCATTATCTGAGGCAATAAGAATATCATTAGTGACTTTCAGCAGAGCTGTTTCAGTGCTATGATGAGCTCTGAAGCCTGACTGAAACTCTTCAAACAGGTAATTGCTGTGTAAATGCTCACACATTTGATTAGCAACTATTTTCTCAAGAATTTTAGATAAGAATGGAAGATTGGATATCGGTCTGTAATTTATTAAGTCATCTCGATCAAGCGAAGGTTTCTTAAGTAAAGGTTTAATTACAGCTACCTCAAAAGCCTGTGGTACATATCCATTTACTAAAGCTATATTAATCATATCTAAAATGGGGCTGGTAATCAGAGGGAACACTTCCTTAAATAATTTGGTTGGGATTGGGTATAACATACAAGTTGAAGGTTTAGATGAAGCTAATATTTCTGATAACTCTGGAAGCTCCACAGAATCAAAACAGTCTAAACACAGATCAGGTTCTACAGTTACTTCCAATGTTGTCTCACTTGTTGAGGATGAAGTAATCATCTTCGGGAGTATGTCAAAGATTTTCTTCTTAATAGAATCAATTTTATTTTGGAAGAATCCCATAAAGTCATGACTGCTGAGAGCTAAGGGAATGGATGGCTCAACAGAGCTATGACTCTGTGTAAGTTTAGCAACTGTATTAAAGAGAAACCTAGGATAATTCTTGTTCTCTTCTATTAAGGATAAGAAATAAGCTGTTCTACTTTGGTGAAGTGTCTTTTTATACAACAGTAGGCTATTTTTCCAGATTAAGTAGGAATCCTCTAGGTGTGTAGAGCGCCATTTTCGCTCCAATTTTCTAACATTGTGCTTTAAAGTACACAGATCTAAATTAAACCAAGGAGCCTGGCTCCTATGAATAATTTCCTTCTTTTTCAAGGGGGCTGCATTGTCTAATGCACCACGCAATGATGAAGTAACACTCTGAACAAGAGAATCAATTTGTGAAGGGGAAGAAACAAAATTATTGCCCTCCACTCTGTTTTTCTGTGATAATGAGGAAATTAAAAGTGTAACAGATTCTTGAAAGGTTGTTACAGCATTGTCTGAAAATGATCTACTATAATGAAATTTTCTTTCAGGTGTGGAGGACTCTGTTAAATTAAACTCAAAGGTTATTAAAAAATGGTCAGACAGCACAGGGTTGTGAGAAAATATTGTTATGTCTTTACACTCAATGCCATATGTCAGCACAAGGTCCAGAGAATGACGACAAATGTGGGTAGGTTTGTTAATGTTTTGAGTAAAGCCAATTGAGTCTAAGATACCATTAAAGGCTATATTCAAGCTATCACTTTCAGTGTCAGCATGAATGTTAAAATCCCCCACTATAATAACTTTATCTGTATTTAACACTAAATCAGATAAAAGGTGTGAAAACTGATCTAAAAATTGAGAGTAAGGGCCTGGTGGACGGTACAAAACAACAAACAGAAGTGGTTTTAGTGCTTTGCAATTTGGATGAGGAAAACTAAGGATTAAATATTCAACAGAGTTGTAGCTATTGATTGGTCTGGGACTAATCAATAAATCGGACTGAAAGATGGTTGCTACTCCTCCTCCTCGCCCAGTATTTCGAGGAATGTGAAAATTTAAATAATTAGTAGGAGTTGACTCATTTATAGTAACATAATCCATTATGGCATTGTACATAAGCAACAGCAAAATTATGCTAAACACTTTTACGATAAAAATTTGGAATAACTTGAATTCTTTGAATAAATTGTACTTTTAAACTCTGATAAAAAGAAAATTGCATTTTGCATCCATAACACCTAAATGACTGTAAACATAGTCAATACAAAAAACTTTCTTTAAACTGTTCAAAAGAAAAGACACGCATGAGCCAATTCAAACAGGCTCAGTATAAAACTGTCTTCATTCGTGGTAAGAAATCACATATGTAAAAATTAGCATAAAGCCTGGCACAGATAAAAAATATGTAAAAACGGCATTTACCTGGACTACAATACATCATTACTATTTTCCCCACTTACTGCAACGCATTCTCCCGCTGTCACTCTGAGCTCCGGTGTGTGTGTGTTTGGGGTCTGTGGTCAACTCGGGCGGGCGGCGCAATAACCAGGAAACGGGCGTGGAAAGGACAAACTACCTTCCACTCGTGTTTTGCTTTATTGTGGGGAGCTGGGAGATAATCAGGGGGTTTCACTTGGAAAGAAAGTCAACCCCAAATAAGCAACTTCACATTCAAAAACAAGACCAAAAAACCGCAACCCACGACTCACGAGATTTGCAAGCGACATTAGAAAAAAAGAAGCCCAAAGTCACTTATAATAAGCGGATTTGGCAACACTGCCGGTAACATTTGTTTCCACCAATGAACAGATTTTCCAGACCACAAACTCTTTTTTATGCTTGCAAAAACACACTAAACATGCATTGTATAACTACTCATTTCATTACACCTGCAGATGCTGAACATATGCAAAACAAGAAGGAGATTTCCTTCCTGGAAAAATGCTAACTGTTAGCTATAGCACAGTTATAGGCAAGGACAATAATAAAAATAGCATACTAATTTCTGGAACTTAATCTCTCCCTGTTGTTTCCGCTAGCGCTAGCTGCTTTCCGTGCCCACAACAGTACCAAGACTGCCGTTGTCGAGGTGTTCAATGACACATAAATACAGACTGTGAAAGAACCACAATGCTGACAGTGGTATATTACTGGAGCGACTTATGAACTGGGTCGGGTTTTCTGGTAGAGTACCTGACTGATATGAATCTTACTTGAAAGAGAGGGTGTTCTTTATGTATATACACAACCTTACATCGGAGATGACAAAATTCACATCCGGGGTTCCCCAGGGACTCATCTTGGGGCCCTTCATTTGTAATATCTACTTGCTTCCACTAGCACAAGTTATAAAAAACAAAACAAGGTCCAATGACTATGTAGATGACACGCAGCTCTACATTGCAATGTCAACCTTCCATATCACTCAGGTCTTCTGGTTCAGGTCTTTTCAGCATTAAGTCTACTCCCCAATCCCCTAGAATCAGAAACGCAGCATTCAGTTTTTATGCTGTGCTATTTTGAAACAAACATCCAGAAAACAACCTTAAATAAAGGTTAAAAAAGCCATTTGTTTTAAAATTGCCTTTGACTGTTGTATTTAATTGTCCCTTATCATGCCACTGGAGTGTATGTTTTTTATGTGTTTTTGTTATTTTCTTATGGTTTCATCTTGTAAAGCACTTTGAATTATCTTGTTGCTGAAATGTGCTCTACAAATACATTTGTCTTGCCTTTGCACAGGAATTTACAAGAGGAGGGTTTAATACTCCCATCAACCAGTGCTTCAGAAGTTGTGGACTTTTTATGAACAGCTTTGTTTTTGTTTATTTTGTGGCAAGCCTTTTGGCAAACTATTTATATTAAGACTGTTCATTAGTCCTTAGTATTAGTTTTCCTGAAGATATTGCTTTGATGTTGGCATTTAAAAGCTATTATAAGTAGTTCCTCCAAGATCATTAAAAGCTGAATAATTAATACACTGCCAAGGATAGGTACACCTTTAAGGCATAACGTTATGACCAATCATAGCTAAAGTGATTAACACGGATTATCTGATTCACATGACAGCTGTTAGAGCTGGAAGTATATTGCAAGCAAGCATTATGTCTTTAAAGTTAGGTGAGGTTGAGGTTTCTTTCAAACACATTCATTTATTACTTAAGGCAAATATTGACATATAACATTTCCTTCTTCCATGTTCGAAAAGGAGTAGGTAGATGTATAAACATATATATTTCTACTTTATTACAACTTCAGTTAGATAACCACTACTTAACTATTTGCATAATTTGGTTTTCTTTTTTGCTACATAAGAGGTATTTTATCCTGGTATTGATTTTGTGAAAACTTTCTTGCTGAAAGACTTTTCGTCAGTGCCCAACATATTTCAAGTCCTTTGTTTTTGTCAGTAAATAAACTGAAATTGCAGGATGATCCTTAATTTGTTTACAGTTTTGCATTTTCCAATGAAAACTGGTTAAACACATATATATGGTTAAACACATATATATGGATGTTTAAACACCATTTTTAATACTGTCTTGTGGGGGCACACTTTTGATTTTTGTAACTAAACAGTGGAGAAAGCTTGCCTTTATCTTTAGTGTTTCTTCAGAGGCAACGGCCACCAGATTTATAGAAGCTTGGTTTCAAAGCAACTAACAACTGGTTAACAATTGGAGGCAGCCCAGCTTTAAATTGTGAGGAGGTGGCTGTCTTTTTGTCAGAGCTGAAGTTCAAAATGAGTCATAAAAAGTCATAAGTCATAAAAAGGACACTTGATTAAACACAGCAGTGAAAAAACACAGATCTTAACTGAGCCACACCATCCATTAAGGAGTGTTTCTTTTTTGTTTTACTACAGTCATTTCGCAAATATTCTCTGAAAGCATGTTGACAGTCTGTAGTATGTATGTTGTTATCAATTTAAATGTCCATGTTTTAGGAGACCCAAAGCATTTTTTTTTTGTCTTTCCGAAGGCCTTAAAGAGCTCTTTAGACCTTGGCATACTGCCAACATGCTTTTGAAGAGCAGTGACAGATGTCATTGGTTTGAAATGTGTAAGGACTATCTATCACTCCATAAGAGATGTGTGGCTTCACTTCAATGTCCCCCTGCTTCAACTTTGATATGCACCCTGTTTGGTTCTGATCCCTGTTTGGGCCAGTTAACTCTTACAAAATTAGGCAGATAATGACCCCTAATTAGGACAAATAATCCTGCGCAACCTCCTGATGGTACATTTAATGTGTTGGAGTTACTTAATCATGTTTTTTTAGACAATGAGAATCTTATAGAAAATTACTTTAAAATGCATCATTCTGTTTTACAGCCAGAAAACTATAAATCTTGAAAATATGAGAGAAACATCACAATTGGCCTTTCCATGTATTTTCAAAGTAGACAAAGCCAACATGTTGAAACAAAAACAGCCTTCTGGAAAACATCCACTAAAACAAATAGGTAATACTGTACCATAAGATACTATGGATGATGATGTGTTGTCTGGAACTGCACAGTCTGCAATTCTTTTACTGTAATCAAACAACAGAATATTTTCTTGACAAAAAACACAAATCAGTTTCTTATGCTGATATGAGCTGGCACAGAAACCTTAACTGATTGGTCCCTTGGACCAATTAAATTTTTTACCTTTACAGTTTTACTTTAACAATGTTGCACCTTTAGCTTTAGCCATATTGAGATAGGATCACAGTTTTTATCTGCCAGAGCCGCACGTGGCTCACTTAATACATTAAACAATTAAATATTGCCCCGTTGTGCCCCCGTGAAAAAACACTGGCATCCCTGGTAAATTTGGTAAATCTACTTGCCACTGTCGAGTAGAGAGAAAAAAGATTGTAGTGAGTACATCCTTTGGCAGTGTAGTGAGGACTTTTGATGATCTTTGTAAATGAAATGGTTTGCTCCTTATCCCCCAAACATAGTCTCTGTGTTGGATGAAACAACTATAATCTTTGACTTCAGGGAAACTATAGCTCAAACCTGAAGAAGAAACAAACAGTTTATATCACTGCTACTACAGATGGCGGAAGCAGTGAGTCAATGGCCAGAACCCTGAGGTAATCATTGTTTGTAAACATAAAGTTTATATTTTAAGAAAATATTTTGTTGTACAGCAGTTTTTACTTCTTACTTGTCCTCTGTCAGCACAAAATGTCTGCTGATGTTTGTGAAATACTCAAACTTTTGGAACAGAATTATCAAGTTCAACTGTGACAGCTTTGTTTTCTCTGTGTCTGAGTCAAATGTTTTAGCGAGCATTTGACTGGAGTCTAATTGTATATCAGTAATTTTATCTGACCTTCCATCTTTCACATGTGTAGCCTTAGCTTTAAGAGGCTTTTTACAACCAAGCAATGGAGTTTAGGTGGTATGACAGATGGTGTCTTTGGAATAACATTTTGACAAAATTACAGTATTGTAGTTAAATCCTCATACGTAAAACATAGTGTGATATAAAGTTGGATATTTTGGTGACAGTTGTTTGGAAGACTGTGCTGATGCATGCCTGTTTACATCAGAGTGGTCATCCATTGGGTGCTGTTTTGTTAGAACTCAGGGCTACTCCTCTCGGAGAACATTTCTCCTGCCTATCTTATTCTAACTCAATAGTCTTCATACAGATTGTCTTTTTATGAAATGAAATTTGAACTGGAGGCTTGCCTGTCACTACTTCTCTTTGTTTGACATTGTTTCATGCACTGATGCCCAAGTTTGGGTTTCCAAATGAATCTTAGTCATTACAGCAACTTTCATATAAAATCTCAGCTGTCTTTTGCGTGCCTTTTTTCTATTGTTTTTTTACCATATATTTCTTTAATTCAACTACTGTGAGCTAGAGGCCTGAATACAATTAAAAAGGAAAAGCATTAAAAATAATAATAGATGCCCCATCCATTGTCAAAGATGGTGCAAAACATATCCCTGTCACATATACTGTACATTGATTAGGGTGTAACAGTACACAAGAATCATGGTTCAATACTTTACTTTGATTTTTAAGTCATGGTTTAGTACGTTTTTAGTTTGCCTCTATGTAGAGAAAGAAGTAAAAAGTGGCCACTGTAAAACTGACTCAAGTTTTTTTTTTTTATAAATAATAAAGGGTTGTTATGGGATTGATGGATGGATTGATGATACAACAATAAACCTACTTGAAAATGGCCAATGCTGTAGTTTAGGATTTTTTTAAAGACTGTACAGATATTTGATTGTAAAAAAAGATTTAAATCACTTTGGATTTTTGTGTAGAAAACATACTTGAATGCACCATAAAGGTGCAGCTGTTGCGCAATCCCCTCTAGGCCGAGGGACTCGTCATGACAGTACCAGTGTGTTGTTGCATCAAATGTTTTGCAGCGTTGTGAACTGGTTAAATGCTGTAGGCAGATCTATGGAGTTCAGCTGATTTTTCTCCAGTAAAAGTGATGTTTACATTCATCTTGACGATATTTCTGGTGAGTAATTTAGTTAAATGCAGAGCAAGCTACACACCTTATGGCTGTTAAAAAATTACATAAACCTTTGGTCCACCTTTCTTTCTCCACTGTAGCTGCAAGAGAAACCTTAATGTTCCCAAATAGCAGTTTGCAATAGACATTGCAAAAGAATAATGGATTTTTTTCACTATTATTAATGTTCTAGTTGTTATTTCTGTGTTGACAGTGAGCTGTGATTATTAAAGCCTGGGTCCTTCTGCATCATCTGCCAAATCTGAGATTGGAGTACAAGAACAACTGCCTTTAGCTCACAAATTGTAGCTTCTTTTGATTTTAAACTCCATGCATCATCAGTACACAATCAACCCCCTAAGCTTTTTACTGTGTTAGAAGCCCCCTATCATTTTGTTGATTGTGACAGATGTCTGTGTGGGGGCTACGCGTTGCTTAAAACTGCGACAGACTTTATTTAATTGCGCAGCTCAGACACTCAGCCAATCCCTCTAAACACGGCATCTGAAATGTAGCATGACCTTTCTGGTCTCATCAGAAAGCCTCGGCTGTCTGCCTGATGTGTTTGGGTCCACTGTGTGCTGACAGGGTTCTGTAGGAGGGGTACAGCAGAGCGGAGAGGAAAAATGAAGCCAAATATTCAGCGCTACCCATTTTTGACAGTTTTCTCTCTTTTCAATGTGTTCATGCTAAAACCTAAAGTGACACTGACACACTGATCTGTATGTAAAAGAATGACTTCAGCCAAAAACAGTAAAGCTGTAGAACATCCTATAAAGAGTTGTGTGTTTTCTAGCATAGCTGGAGATTTAATATCAATTTTAAAATGACTGAAAGGTTTAAGTAAAATAATCAAACAATTAAAACCGAAGAAAATACTTTTTAATTTTTATTTATTTATTCATATTAAACTTGGGTCATCATGGTAAATTGAAAGTGATGTCTTAGGCCTTCAGAAAGAGCATCCTAGTAATACATTTTAACAGGTCTAAAAGAATTTTCATTGTATGGAAAATTATTTGTAAGTGGAGGATATTCAAAACTGCCTCCAACAGGTCTGGGCATCTAAACACGTTTAACCCAAGAGCAGAACACAAAATGCTAAAAGAACCCACCAAAAACTCCAAAATGTCCTCATGGGACAACCTGAAAACACTTGCTGTTGATATATTTTGTTTTGCTACCGGTCGGTCTACGTTCCAACCCTCACCTATGGCCATCAACTTTGGGTCATGACCGAAAGAATACAGGCGGCTGAAATGAGCTTCCTCTGTAGGGTGGCCGGGCATTCCCTTAGAGATAGGGTGAGGAGCTCTGCCATCTGGGAGGGGCTCGGAGTAGAGCCGCTGCTCCTCCACATTGAGAGGAGCCAGTTGAGGTGGCTTGGGCATCTATACCGGATGCCTCCTGGACGCCTTCCTCGGGAGGTGTTCCAGGCACGTCCCACCGGGAGGAGACCCAGGAGACGGCCCGGGACACGCTGGAGGACACGCTGTCTACTTTTAAGGCTAGGCTTAAAACATTCCTTTTTGATAAAGCTTATAGTTAGAGTGGCTTAGGTTATCCTGAGCTATCTCTGTAGTTATGCTGCTATAGGCTTAGGCTGCTGGAGGATATAATGACCACTTTCACCCTCTTTGCTAGATTCTCACACTACTCTCCAATTTTGCATTATTTGCTGTTATTTCAGCTTTTGTCTTCATGTTCTCTCTCTTTTCTCTTCCTAGAAGCTACACCCGGCCTGACTCTGTGTCTACCTGTGACACCTTTCTGGAGAGGTGCATCGTCCGAGCTTCTGCTGGCAACAAATTAATGCTCACCCTCTACCGATGATCCACATGGCCCTCTCTTTCAGTGTTTAACCCTTTCTCTCCTAGACATAGCTACTGACTGAGCTTCTACTGTGAATAACTGTATGTGCTCTCTTTCAGACTCTAACCTTGAAAACTGGCTCAGAGTTTATCTGTTCTTTCTTTCTAGATGAAACGACTAAAGGAGCTAAATCCATTAACATTTACTTTTCCTTCCCATAGAAAGTACTCCTAGATCAGTTCTTCTGTGTTCTCTTTTGTGTCTCTGCTCTGTTCTCTCAAATTCCCAGTCGGTCGTTGCAGATGGCCGCTCACACTGAGCCTGGTTCTGCTGGAGATTTCTTCCTGTGAAAGGGATGTTTTTCCTCTCCACTGTCGCTACATGCAGGCTCAGTATGAGGGATTGCTGCAAAGTCAACACCAGTGACTGTCCACTGTCTGTACATGCTCATCCAGGAGGAGTGACTGCTACAAGTCTCTGACTCGATGCAGTCTGCTGGGTCTCCTTAGAAACCCAGCAAACTTTTTATCCAATTTGAATAAATAACTGAATCTAACTGCACTGTTCAATGGTTAGGATTAATTGGAATGTATGTACCTGAGTTTGTGAAGTGCCTTGAGACAACATGTGTTGTGGCGCAGTTGGTAGCACTGTTGCCTTGCAGCAAGAAGGTGTTGTGTGTTGTGGCGCAGTTGGTAGCACTGTTGCCTTGCAGCAAGAAGGTCCTGGGTTCGATTCCCGGCCAGGGGTCTTTCTGCATGGAGTTTGAATGTTCTCCCAGTGCAGGTGTTGGTTGTAACCGGGTACTCCGGCTTCCTCCCACAGTGCCTGTTAGGTTAATTGGTCACTCTAAATTGCCCTTAGGTGTATGAATGAGTGTGTGCATGGTTGTTTGTGTGTTGCCCTGCGATGGACTGGCGACCTGTCCAGGGTGTACCCCGCCTCTTGCCCATAGACTGCTGGAGATAGGCACCAGCTCCCCTGCGACCCACTTTGGAATAAGCCGTAGAAAATGGCTGACTGACTGAATTGAAGGGACTATATCTCGGCTGGCCTGGGACGCCTTGGGCTCCCCCTGGAGGAGGTGTCCAGGGAGAGGGACGTCTGGGTGTCTCTGTTGAGACTGCTGCCCCTGCGACCCGGTCCCGGATAAAACAGAAGACGACGAGTACGAGTTTTGCTACAGCAGAATTTCTTTCAATTACTGAATCATTAACAAGCCTACACAGCTCTTGGGTATAAGTTGATGAGAGAAATGTCTTGTTTCAATTGGGTTTGTTGTAGTGGGGACAGAGCCAAGCCACGCAGGGCAGTGCATTTGTGTGTGTGTCTGCGTGCGCATGTATATATAACATTGTGTGGATCAATCCCTGATTGAACATCAACATCACGTGGACATTCACCATTGTGTAGACATTTTGCCTTGTCCACACAAGGGGAAATGGGTTAGGTGGGTTAATGGCTAGGTTTAGGACTAAGTTATGCAAGGTCCCTGTAAGGATAGGGGAACACTACGTGTGTGTGTGTGTGTGTGTCCGTCCCGAAGACCAGGGATGAGAAGCACTTTTAAACACTGCCACAACCTACAAAGATCTGGAGCATCGTTTTGTTTTGGATCTAAGCTATTATCAGGATGTTCTGCTGAGTGCAACATTAAAGAAATTGTTCATTTTTGTTTGAGGTGGTATTCTGTTGAGAGGCTATGAGCCATTACCATCTTACCATCTTGAAAGTAGACAGCTAGTTGGTCTAGATATGCTTAATAAATTTGATTCTACAACGGATTTTTCCAGTATTGCTATGTAAATGATTGTCCAATGCAACAATGTTTTAAAGGTTCATAAAATAGTTTTGTCATTAACCGCCATTACATCTTCGGGACCTCTTTTAAATTTGTAGAGGTTGGCTTTAAACTTCGCTGTGATCTGACTGGCTATTTTCTTCAACTACAAAGAAAAACAAATCTGTGTAATAATTTTCCACTATACATATAAGACAAGATTGCAATGATTGAAGTAAATCATGTTGAAGGATTAGCTAATTATAAAGCATTAGCATTAAAAGCTAATACTATACTATAGCACATTCTATAACTTTGTCCACTATTATGGAACATCAATAGCTAGCTTTGGTAAATAACAATAAAGAAATTGCCAGCAGGCACAAAAGCCACCATCCCTGGATCTGTGCATTATTATGGCTAAAGGCTACAAATTCAGCAAAAGTCCAGAAGATCACCATAGTAGAATAATAATAATTTAACTTTTAATACAGGTGGAAAAAAATAATAATTAAAAGAAGAAGCTAGGATTTGTGTATATGTTATATCAATTGCGGGTTATTTTGGGAAAATGGCTGGTATAAAACTGAAGACTGTAAAACTAAGCAGAATAATATCCTTTTGAGAAGCCTGAATCTCATCAAACTGTTTTTTTTTCTGTTAAACGTGATGTTCACTGATGCCCCTCATTAGGTTTCTGTATTTAACCTGCAGGAGTGAGATAAAACCCAAGAGTCCTTACTTCCCACTCCGCCTCTGAGCTGTTTGCTTTTCTTGTACATTTTTCGAGTTGAGCTTCTCTGTCTCCCCCATCTACAGGAGCTTCAGCAGTTAGTTATAATATATTTTATGGCTGGTGCTGTTTTTTTTCTTTGCTTCATAAACACAGAAGAATCTCTCATTGATATTTGACACACAGCTTGACACTTTCCTGGGGCCAACAGTGCAAGTTGTTGTTTAAATATTAGATTTATTGTGCAATAAACTGATTAGGAAATTCAATTTCCTTTCCCCTTAACAGTTGAGCTGAAACTCAAACCATGACATCTCAATAGAAAAATTAACAGATTTGTAAAAAGAAATCATTGGTTAGTTTACTTGTATTTGCACCGATCTTCTTACCTTGTGATTTAGCCCTAATTAACTTTTTCCATATTTATGGACAAACATTTGCACCCTGGTGTGCATCTGGTCAGTCAAAATGAGCCCATATTTCCTGGTTGCTATGCAATCATCCAGAACAAACAGTGGACTTGATGACTCTCACCAGATGGTTGCCTAAAACATTACAGATTGACCAGCATGTTTAATAATGAGAAACAGACATTGGGAATCAAATGTGTTCTTCGGCTTCAAATTCATCACAGTCTGGGTAAAATAATTGGATGAAAACTTCCACAAGCTCTCAATAGCAGATTCTACAGTTTATGTTTGTTATACCCATCTCTGGAATAAATCATTAATATCTTGTAACATATGTGTGTGTTCCACTGATGCTTTGCAGATGAAAAATTGTGAATATTTGTTTTACTTTCATCTGCAGATATCCTTGGAACCCCAAATTGAAAAAATATGGCCAATAAAAAAAGCAGTAGCCACTCAATAAAAATGAAAATAAAAACTGAAGATGGAGGACATGTGGTCTGTGCCTTATGGGAATTATGTTCTAAATGGATGGCATTACATGAAAGAGACTGGTTAAAGTAGCATTTACCAATATTGCTGCAGACCATATTTGCCAATAAATACCTTGATGAACCTCAAGACCTTTAAAAAAATATTCTGTGCGCCGACAAAAATGACAAAAAGCAACTTAGATCCTAACGTTCTATCAAACTTCAGGAGCATCTACAGCCACATGGGATAACCGAAAAATTTCAGTCTGGTTTTAAATTGTGTCACAGCACAGAAACAGCACTTCTTAGAGTTTTTAATGATTTGCTTTTAACTACAGACTAGGGAGAATCAGCAGTTTTAATCTTGCTTGAGTTTTTTAAATATTTTTTTAGGGTGTCTGTTGCTCTACCAAAAGTATATCTCAAGAGGAAATCCTAATTGTGTGATTAACTTTATTATATCAAGATTGGATCCAGCATCAAAGTAGGAAACTCACAATGTAATAGTAACCCGTATTTGTATGACCTTCAACCATTTGGATTATCTGTGTGTGCGCGTGTGTGTGTGTGTGTGTGTGTGTGTGTGTGTGTGTGTCCTGTCTTGGCATCACAGTGAGAACCATTTTCCCGATTTCACCATCAAATTGAGGACCATTTGTACCAAAGTGAGGACATTTTGCTGGTCCTCACAACCTATTTTGCTAACGGTTAGGTTTAGAACAAGGTGTGAATTGAGTTTAGGTTAAGGTTAGGGTTAGGCATGCCCTGGTAATGGTTAGGTTTAGGGTTATTGTCAGGGTTAGGGCATAGAAAGGGTTGAAAATGACTGAAAATCAATGGAAGTCAATGGGAGTCAACACATGGTCCTCACTACATATAGCAAAACAAGAGTGTATGTGGGGTGTGTGTGTGTGTGTGTGTGTGTGTGTGTGTGTGTGTGTTAAGCAGGAATATGTGAGCGAATTTGCCACCTGGAGTCGTACAGTTGTTAGAGTAACTAAAACGGTTGAAGGCCTGCAACTTGCAACACCCAAGAGCAGCAAAGGACAGGTGGACTCTGCTCCGGATGGTCGCAACAGCCCAAGGCAGACAAACATAGGGCATCATCCCAGGGCAGCCATATGTCCCACACAGAGGCAGGTCATCAATGAAGCACAGGAGCAGAAACCTCCAGGCCAGAGAGGCACAGCTACAGGCCCTGCCGCAGCAGCCAGAACACGGAAGTACCAAGGTAGAGTGGGCATATTACCATTCCCAGTGGGTTAGTTAGCCCTTAGGAGGTCAGGAGGAAGGGATACTCGCCAGCCCCTGCTGAGAAACTTTATTTTTTATCATTAAATAATTCAAACATTTTGTGATATCAGAAAAAGAAACTATGCCTCAGACAGATCATCCTATCAGCATGCAGAAGCTGAGTGTCCGGGCCAGCCGAGGCCAGCCTGCTGCCCCATAGACCCCTAGAGACGCTGAGTGTCCAATGGGCGGGACAAAGCCCAGCATTTTTGCTTCGCTATTGAACTCAGTGTTTAAAGCACTGTGAAGCTGCGGGAATGAGTGAGAGGAAAGCCGCGTCGTTACCAGTGATAAGAAGCTGATTCTGAACAAAAGTTGAGTGCGTTGTAGCGCATATTTAGTCAATGAGATGTACACACAACAGTATATATTTGATCACTTATTTTTTGACATTTTAGGGGAAGCTGAGCTTCCCTTGCAGTCCTAGAGCAATCGCCACTGGTGGTAACAGAGACAGGCATTAACATGGGCAGGGCTGATGTGGAAAACAAACGTGGACGGGCTTGGCTTGACAAACGGGCATGGACAGATGAACATGAACATGAACAGTATGTATCCGCAAGGAGTTGCCCGAACAGCAGTGTACACTCACCAGCCACTTTATTAGGTACACCTGTCCAACTGCTTGTTAACGCAAATTTCTAATCAGCCAATCACATGGCAGCAACTCAATGCATTTAGGCATGTAGACATGGTCAAGATGATCTGCTGCAGTTCAAACCAAGCATCAGAATGGGGAATAGAGGTGATTTAAGTGACTTTGGACATAGCATGGTTGTTGGTGCCAGACGGGCTGGTCTGAGTATTTCAGAAACTGCTGATCTACTGGGATTTTCACGCACTACCATCTCTAGGGTTTACAGAGAATGGTCTGAAAAAGAGAAAATATCCAGTGAGCGGCAGTTCTGTGGGCACAAATGCTGTTGATGCCAGAGGTCAGAGGAGAAAGGCCAGACTGGTTCGAGCTGATAGAAGGGCAACAGTAACTCAAATGACCACTCAATACAGCCAAGGCACGCGCAACAGCATCTCTGAATGCACAACACGTCGAACCTTGAGGCGGAGGAGCTACAGCAGCAGAAGACCACACCGGGTGCCACTCCTGTCAGCTAAGAACACGAAAATGAGGTAACAAATCGCATGGGCTCACCAAAATTGCACAATAGAAGATTGGAAAAAAGGTTACGCCACAGCCTACCTGAGTGTTGTTGCTGACCATGTCCATCCCTTTATGACCACAGTGTACCCATCTTCTGATGCTTATTTCCAGCAGGATAACGCGCCATGTCATAAAGCACGAATCATCTCAGACTGGTTTCTTGAACATGACAATGAGTTCACTGTACTCAAATGGCCTCCACAGTCACCAGATCTCAATCCAATAGAGCACCTTTGGGATGTGGTGTAACGGGAGATTTGCATCATGATGTGCAGCCGACAAATCTGCAGCATCTGTGTGATGCTATTATGTCAATATGGACCAGACTCTCTGAGGAATGTTTCCAGTACCTTGTTGAATCTATGCCACGAAGGATTAAGGCAGTTCTGAAGGCAAAAGGGGGTCCAACCCGGTACTAGCAAGGTGTACCTAATAAAGTGGCCGTTGAGCGTATATAAAGGGCAAGACAGGTGAAACAGATAAACTGATTGGCATGTAACAGATGGACTGGATGAGGCTGATTGCTTTGGTAGAGACAGAGAGTGAAAACAAAACACGGCTGGAACAAAACAGAAGTCAAAGGACACAATCTAACAATTGGAAAATCCTACAGAACATAAATTAAAATGCATCATGGACAGAATAAAATAATTATTAAGGAACTTAACCTGATGAATGAACTAAAGCGCCACCTGGAAAACAACACAGCAAACACCTTCAAATCATGACACTATTATTAACAGCAGCGTCAAAGAACAGCTGGAGACAAGAACGGTCAATTAAAAACAAAAAATTCTTGCCACATTCAGGTAGACATTGTAATGTTTGCTGTAGTTCTGACAAGTAGTGTGTCACCATGATACTTTATATTACCAACCCATGCAGTAATTGTATAAAACAGAGAGGCAGTGATTGGAAGCAGATGAAAGTCTCACTCTTCTACATATAATCACTCCACTACTCTACTAATTTACTCATGCTGGTTCATAAAGCACTACAGAAATGTAGCTTTAATTTTTATTTGCTATATTTGCAGGATGCAGTCGGTCCCACCACTTAAACTCTATAAGTCTATGTCTATCTACAGTTAGTTTTTCACAAAATCATTGTATGGTACTATACAGTCACTAAAAGCAAATGCTCCACATGTGTTTGGGATGAAGTTCAAAACACTGATGTACAGTCTGTTGTTCACTCAAACACAGACAAAACAAGTTGCTGCTTTTGCTAATTATCACATGTTCAGAGAGAGAGGTTTAGTACTGACAGTGGACACATAAAAAGTACAAAACATATGTCCTTAATTAAAAAACTTCATGCTTACAAAATACATGTGGTTATCTGGTTTCAGCTTCTGACTAACTGCTAGGAATAGTAATAATCATGTTGTGTCAAGTTGCTCAGCCTTGCTTTGAGACACATATGTAATTTGTTTTACAAACCTGGGGCAAAACATGAAATATGACCTCTTCACCTTTTTACTATACAAAACTCAGCAACGTTTCCTCTAGAATCTTTAGGGAAAGTAAAAATCCTCACAATATTATTTTCCCAAAAATGTCTACACCTGACAGGGTCAAAAAATCCTGTCATAATCTCTTTTTATTGCCTGTGGTCCCAGTAACTACATATAGACAATGCTGAAACGATTGCACTTAAAATATGAACAGCTTGCCTGCTGTGGCCTGAATGCACCGTCTTACAACTTCCTTCTGGTGCGCATGGACCTAAATAGCGCACACCTGCTTGTGTGTAATCAAATGTCTAGAGCAGGATTGCTTCAGAGGCTCATGAGGATTTGAACTTTGAAAAAACTCAGTACACTCAGCTGCTGTGATATTTCTCTGAGTGAATCCAACAGGGTCATGCATTAACTAAGAAAACAGCTAACTGATATGCTAACTCTCTAAGTGGTAAGGGGTGTGAATCGCAATCTGTGTAAATGACAGATAGCCTTGAAATTTTTACCATGTAAAAAAAACTGTCAAAAAACGGAAATTTTTCAGTTAACGCAACCCCTGGCCAATTAGAGTACATTAGAAAGTTTTTTTGCAATAGACAATCCTGTGATTCCGTCAAACTGACACGTCATCGTCCATCTGTGGTAGTGTTGCTGCATTATAGGGAGACTTGCTTCCAAAGACTCAAATTATGTGAAGTCAACTGAAATGTAATTTTTTAATCCTTTCAAGATTTTTCCGGCTCTATAATATGTTGGATATTTGCCCTCTATAGCTGGATTTGCTCAGTAAATTAATCCATGAACATGAAGCATGATTTCTGGAGCAATATTCCTTCTACAATAAATTGGACAAACATGTGAAAGCTATGGTACTAAGTACCAAGAACCATATCAAATAATTCTATACAAACTTGTGTTTTGGCGACATGTATTGTATCACATATGAGCTCTAAAGCCCATCAGTAGCAGCTCAAATCAGCAAAGTTACCCAAAAAAAATAAGCAAACACAAAACGTCCCGCTGAAAAGTCTCTTGTGATGTTGGGTATGCTGTTTTGAAATAATATTTGTGTTATGTTAGAAAGGAACCCATAAATACAAAGAGGGTGTTAGCTTTGATTTCATGTGAGGTTTATTTCAAGGAATATCAGCTGTTTGAAATTTTAATATCTGAAACCTTGTCATTTGGGTATGATTTGTCTCATTAGGCACAGTTACAGGCCTTTTCTTCATGCCAAGAGGTACACCCTCCATTTGGAATACTGAGTTTCATATTACAGGAATTTCCATTACTTGGCCTTTTATGGACAGCACTGGAAGGAAAACTGAAATATATATAGCTACATGAAGTTTTAAACTGGTTTAAACATTTTCAATTATTTTATTGCATTGCCCTGCACTTTTCTCTATTTATTATTGACATGATGATTTCGGGCACACATCTTTAATCATTTGCTTGCACTGAAAAAATAGGAGAGGGCTAATTTACATTTATTTTTGATGAGCATCTGAAAGCAAGAATGTGTGGGATGTACTTTGTTCTGGTTAATGTAAAATCCTCAGTAAATTAAAATATTACAATTGACATCAAGGTATTATTCATCTAAATTTTATGGAAAGCATAACGCTTTTTGCATTACTCATACGGCCTCTTTCTTATTTAGTGCTAGTCATACACTCCCCTTGAATCTTTGAACAGATAGAGAAAAGCAGTAAATATAGGGACTTTGTTTGGCCTCCTGTGACCTCATTCTGTCATGTTTTTAAAGCATAAAAGGTAAACACAGGGGGAAATCTGGTGTAATTAGCTGCAGCAGTGGTGGCTTTGGAGTATTCCTGCATCCTATTTTATGAAAAAATCCTGTGCTTACAAATCGAAAAGAAATAGGGTGCTATTAATCTGGCTTATTAGTATGCATGTATGTGACTTATTCATAGCTTTTGGTTCAAAAACTGGCAGAATTATTAAGAATATGCCCAACATTTTTTTATTACAAATTTTATAGTTCTAATAGCAATAGATTGAAATTTTGGCAAATGTGCTCGTCTACTTTATTGCCAAGGAAAATCGATACCAATTCTGCATTTGTTTGTTTGTTAAATTTGGAACTATGGCAACCATAACTCTAAAGATTTTCATTTGTTCAGACTGAACAGATACAGTCGAGCTGAAATGTTTCTCCTCATTTTAAGTCTTTTGTTCTCAGCTAATTGTTTTTTTCTTCCAGCTAAAGCTTTGTGTTAACATAAAGGAGAGCAATAGCAATCCTTCCACGACGAGAGAAGGAGTGAAGCGCATTTTCCTAAATGTCAACCTATACCTTTAACACCCATCGTTTCCTCCATGTGTGACATCAAGCCCAGGTACAGTAACCATTTACCTTGCACCATAGGATATGCATTGCTAAAATAATAAATCCTTTCATCCTTTCTGAAATATTCACGTAAAAACTATCCGATGTGCACAAGAAATGATGGATCACACCTAGGGGGAATATAGCAGAGACTCATAAAAGTCTCACAACTCTGCTTTTTCTTCCAAAGGAAGACAAAAAGAAAACGCGTATCAACAGCCTTCTCTGAAACTGCCTTCAGACTGCTGCTTGTGTAGGAGAATTATTTATCTCCACTCCTGCTCTATTCCTGAGAGGATGCTGTTGACAACTTCTCATCCCACACCGTCTAAAGAACCACTGGGTTCCATTAGGGTCTAGAAAGGCAATATCGTGCATTTGTGAGAGATTTCATCTGGTGTACAGCATTTAAAAGCTTTGAGAGCAGCAAAGTAATACTGAAGCAAAGAAAGAAAACATTTATTGTTCATGAATGTGGCGTCACAGAGGTCCTGTCAGAAAAGAATGGAGAGGTGAGGTCTCTTTTTGAGGTCTCTTAAAGGGATAGTCTGTTGTTTTTGAAGATGGGTTTTGAGGAGTAGATAAGAGTAGCCAGCATCTTAAGAAAATAAGATTATTGGTTTGGAGAATCAGGGAGGAATTCTCAAGAGGGAGCCAGGCTAATAGCTAATCAAATCCACACAGATTTCCAGAGCATATTTCCACCATTTAATATGATTCAAATCTTCAAAATGTTAAAATTGGTTCCTTGAAAAAGTTTAATTCTAATTGTACACCCAGTCACTTTTGCATCTGACAGATGTTTAACCCTTATGCCGGCCCTTTAAACATTTAGTTTAACTTTTATTTGATGACCATTTTGGCTGTGTAACAGCTTGTGGCATTAAATTTGCAGAAACTCTTCTTTTTAGCAGACGTTTTTAAAATCAATATATTTTATTTAAATTGGCCTTTCATACTCTTAATGTACTTTGCTATATCTAAACACAATAATTATTTGAATTATTGTTTATTTCAAACATAAAAGTTAGCTATTCTCCAAAAAATAAAAGGCGCATTGAGCTTCTGTGGTGATGAGAGTTTTAAATACACAAAAAAGCAAGAGCAGAAAAATTGTTTGACTCCATTAGTATTTCTTATGTGGTACCAGATACTCCCTCTGGACATGTTCATGGCCAAAAATGCCCTGTGGAACTCCAACGAACCCACATTTTTAGTCTCACTGCCATTACAGTATAAAACCATTTAATGCAAGTTAACATTTCATCATGAAGAAAAATAGTGATATTTGATGGGTGAGATTTGAGGTGAGCCTTAAGAGATTAATAAATTAAAGGACGACACAAGGGTTAAGCTGCTGCTGCGCTGGTTCTTAACTTGGCACATATTTTGACAAATAGAAAACCTCTTTTTACCCGAATTGAAATAGGAAGAAATAAAGTGCATTATGTGAAATGTGAGGTCCTGTGACATATATAAAGTTTATGTATCATTTGTGGAATGTCACATATATTACATGTGTTTTGGGATAAAAGGTGTAAAATGTATTAATGCATAAGGACAGAGTAAGTTACTGTTTACTGTGATTTTTTTCCCCATACCTAATTTCATGACCATCTTGGGCTGAAGGTTTAATGCACTTTACAGCCATGTGAGGGCACCCAAGTGATCAGATACAAATTAAACGAATTAATCAGAAAATTTGTTCAAGTTCCTTGCGGTGTAAGTTCCCGGAAGCATTGACAAAGGTAGGTACTCGCATAACATGGTATTTAGTAATGGTATCATATTGTAATTGTTGTATCATTTGCGTAGAATCCTTAGCAGTGCTCAATCTGTCCTGCATTTATTGCATCTCAGAGTTGTGACACTTGTGACATAGGATTTTTTGACACGTCCTTATGGTAGCCTGTCTTGGCTGAAGAGGATTAGATATAATACAGTATCAGATGACTACAAATTTGAATGCAAGGTAAATATTCAACAGTGTGACAGATAAAAAATTTTTTTTGCAACCGGAACTCTCACTTGTAAAAGGATCCTGTTTTTCCATTAAAATTTCTCAATAATTCTCCAAACTGAGGTCATTCAGAATGCTGTGAACCTCAGGTAAGATACTGGCAAAAACACCCCATCAATCTCATTTAAAACTATCCTTTTAAGTATTCCTGCCTCTCCTCTTTCAAAAACTTTGGGATTTTTCTCCTTCACGAACAATCAACACACTGTGTAAAAGTGATACATTGCAGTTGCAAAAGACTGTCTACCATTCCACATGACTCCTAGGTTTTACATTTGTGATGCCCATCGTTATAAAAATGTACAGACTAACATTTTTGTGTCTCAGTGCAAAAGAGATATCTTAAAGAATTTCAGAAAAGCCGTGCCCTTGGTGAATGTCTGTCCGTGTCCACCATTCACCTGTGACCTCCACCCTCCCACATGACAGCAGGCCTGCTTACAAGACCAGCAATAAATAACCAACAGAAGCAGATTTACAGTCACCGTCAGATAGCAGCAGTGTTTCAGCTTTGACTTTAAATACATATTCACAAACAACAGTGTGTCACTATACACCCACAATTTATCAGAACTTTATCTATAGATAATAATTACATACTGATCATAATTACCATGTCCATTACAACAGAAAACAATTTTCAGTGTCACATCAGGATTTACGTATTTACATAGTTTTTTTTTTCATTCTTCTTTTTTAAAGTTCTGTGGCTTAATTTCCATGTGTGAATTTCTGCACTAAAAGAAGGCAATGACGTGTCTCTAAGGTAAAAAGTTGTGAATGTGGAGTTTATCAGCTGGTACAGATGCTGTTGATGGTTATGATGCCCGGGTCCACCAGGCCCAGTTCCTCATGTTCGTTCACACACAGCTGATAGCCGCAGCCCCGCTTGCGCTTCAGCGGGGTCACCTTGGCGTCTGGCTTGGCGCGAGGAGGCAAAAGGAAGCCCACGCTCCCTGCGATCAGCATGTGCCAGATGCTGTGAATGTAGAAGTAGTTCTCCTCCGTCTCCACGAAGGCGTACAGAGCCACAGCGGATGTGGCGATCATGGTGCCAGGGAACAGGAAGAAGACCCAACGCTTCCAGGTGGGCGGGTAGCATCGTCGGCGGCGGATGGTCCGCACCGTCTGATAGCACAACAAAAATTTATTAATGCAGCTATTAAACTATGTTTAAACAATATTCTGAAAATACTGAGTGATACTTTGTTCTTTTTTTTTTATTAAAACAAATATTTGAATCTACAAAAGAACAAATCTCCACAGACCTCTGTCCTTCTAAAAAATGAAATAAAAGTATCTCTCTCTCTACATTACATGTTGCAATTCCCAAAATATCACAAAAGAGGTAATAGCTAAACGTATTTTACTTTTCTGGGCTGTACATAAACTTAAATTTGCTGGCATTCATAAATGGATTTTTATCTTTGTATAATTAGTACACTTTAATACAACTAAATTATAACTTTTGTTTGGCCCTCAAAACAGAATGATCATGATAATAAAATGGATATTAAATTTAGGAAACCCCAATGACAGTCTGTATGATTTTTCCAACATATTTGTATACATAGATATTTAAAATCACTTTTAACAATCCTGAAATAACCGAGGAATATGAATAAAAATATAGATAAATAAAAAGGGACACAAGCCTTTTTAAAAGGTCTGTAAAAGGTAAGTTTACATAAATAATTGAAAAAAGTCTGCAGTTTCTGCTAAGGTATAAATTAGAACTCCCTCACATTGATTCCCATTAAAAGTACATCTAAGCGTATCATATCAGGTCTACAATTAGATCATCTCTCTTTTTGACGGATGTTTGTCCTGTTTAAACATCGGACATTTTTATTGTAGGTGTGAAAGGAGGAAACCCTTGCTCTCTACGAAAAACATTAAGGTCAGACTGAAGTTTGAAAGAAAGGACTTAGACAATGGCCAGGACTTCTGGAATAATGCTTATATGATTAGAATTATATTACCGGATATAATGCTCATATGTTCTCTTCTGTTTCTCATTTTGAAGAGAAATGGGCCTCTGCTTTGCATTATACTTAGACATTCAGCCACGGTCACTGGAGTTGGAAGTTACACATGATTGGAGTGGGATTTCAGTTAAAGACTGGTTCTAAGTCTTAGAAGCTGAAGAACTGTGTTTTTTAATAATCTCCACTTGTATTACTCTGAGGAGTTTATATGCCTCACCAAGTGTATCAGACTGGTCAGCAGATGGATTTGACTTGTTAGTTAGTCTCTTATCTATCCTATCATCTATGCTCATGTTGTTTGGCAGTAACTGGATATGGTGCCTCTGTTTTAATCAACAGATTGTGCTCATTTGTTCCCAGCGCAATCACAGCACAAAAACACTTCAACATTTCATTTCACTTCGTCTCTATTTTCATCAGCTCTTGAACACTGATTACTTGCATTTCTTAAAGATCTTCCATAGAATGTTACCACAAAAAACTGCTATATTGTCAAGGGTAATGTGCGCTCTTCATTAGATGCAAAAATAATTACAAATACTCTTGCAGGAAATGGCTGTGATTAAGTTATTATGCAGAATGCAGTTTAGATTGAAGACTAATAATCTGTGTGAAGTGCAGTGAGAAACAAAATGTATTTTTGCTGTTCACTTCCCTTCAGCGCTGCATATATTTGTTGTTAAAGCAAACAATTCTAAACTGGGATAGTCTTTTCACGCTCTAGTCAGAGACTTCATTTAGTTTGGAAAAACAGGGATATTTTGGAACTGACTGATCGGAACCGCTCCCCTTCCTCTTACTGCTAATGACACCCCAACCCAGCAGCAGCAGCAGACGCTCTGTGCCCTCCGCTTCACTGATCTAATTTGGTATTGTCTGGGAGCATTCAGAATGCCAAGCTTTGCAGAAACATGACAAGCTGAAATAAAAGGGTTCTTGTAGAGAACGTGTGGTGCTCAATCCGGGAGGCGTAGCACGGAGGAAAGGCTGTTGAAATGCAGACATTCTCAGCCGAACATCCTATAAATTATTAACTGTCAAGTAATCAAAGCAGTTGCCCAGGTTTTTCTTTAAAAACTGCAACATTAGCAGCAGATCCAAGAACATTTTTTTTATAGAAAAAGTTGCTATAAGGAGTTTAGTCTTGTAGCGAGTTCTCATTTGCCAGAAAGATTTGAAATGCTGTCTGAGTTTAGATTTTCATTATGTTAAGCTTGTCACAATTTACAAAAAGCTAATGCTTGGAGTTTGTATTTGTGAAATGACATATGACAAGACATCTATAAGAAATTACAAATCTACCAGGGCCTAAAGAAAGTCAGCCGAATAGAGGAATCTACTACTGTTTACTAAATCAGTTTTAAATCCACCATTTAAGACTGATTTTAAAGCCCACAACCCTTTGCAGTATATAGTTTTTGACTGCATGTCATAGCAACTATCACCTACTTTAACTGGCTTTAATGTCAATGTAATTTTATTTATAAGTTTAATTTTATAGGGAAGGGTGAACAGTGTCTTTTAACCTAGGCTAATATGGAATGCTTGCCCCTAATTAGCATTTTTGTTAAATACAACAATAAAACATTATTATACAAAGTTTTAAATATATATGCTTTAAGTTTCCTCTAAAACAATTCCAATCAGTGTTTAGTTTTTTAAATACATTTTCGGTAGTACACAAATTTTAAAACATATGTCTTTTATTTAAATGGCTCCTAAGCGGTCTCTTGCTCAGCATCCAAAAGATTGCCGGAGGGCGGGGGGGCAAACAGCAAGTTAAATTTTGGCAACATTTTGCCAAATTAGTAAGCTTGTCGCTATATTCAGCAAGTATCCAGACACCTCTGGCAACTCGATTACAAAAGAGCGACTAGTGAATTCTGGTGTATTTTTTGAGTCTGCAATTTTCTTATCAAGGAGCAACAGGTGCTGCCATGGGCTCCTACCTTATTCCAACCGGCACACAGGTGGCCAAGGCTTCATGCAGCAGATCTGCTTTAGCACCACCAAGAGCAAAGTAAACCTTTGGATTTTACAGGCTGCAGTTGTGCATCACCATCAAAGATGATATGTTTCTGTGCTTTCCATGTCTCTTAGTTTTTTTTTTTAATGATTCCAGTAGACTCATAATTAGCTGATCTGCCAAATCAGGTGATGAGTGGAACGAATACAACTGGTAGGCTTAACCAGCGTACCTTCACATCAAAGCAGACGTTCTGCTAAAATGTAAACTACTAGATTTTACACACACAGCTACTGGTCACCTAGTGATTTCATCACCAAGTGTAAAATGCTGCACACTTACGCTGTCACGATTGTTTTTTTTTTGTTACTTGTAGGTTTCTTTATGGATTATTAGGTCAAAGTCCAGACTAGACCTACAAATAAATTAATAAGAAAAAAAAACTCCAAAATATTTCTTTTTGGTCTCATTTGTCGGTCACATGCTGGGAAATAAGACATAATGGATGAAATTTCATTTAAAAAATGTTTTAAAAATAAATGGTAAATGGACTGAACTTATATAGCGCCTTTCCAGTCATACTGACCACTCATAACGCTTTACACTAAAGCTACATTCACCTAGACGCACTCACTAACGCGCACACCTTCATACACTGATACGCAGATCGGTAGGCAACTTGAGGATAAGTGCCTTGCCCAGGGGCACTTATCCAGGGGTACTCTTCTCACTGAGGCACAGTCACCCCGTAAAAATAGGAACATTCATTTATAGTGCCTTTTACATTTTTAGGGCCTGATCTTCGAAAGATTTGCGTGTACAAACCCACTGCAACCTGTTTCCCAAAGTGATTAAAAAACGAGGGTGCAATTGGGGTTTCCCGGGTTGTAAAACAGTGGAAAAAAAGGGCGGAAAAAACCTTTAGGTTTTTGCTTTCATGAATATGCAAAACAAATGACGATGACCGAAACGCGACCCAAAAATTTATGAGAGGGGGATATGCAAAAGTAATCCCTTTCCACCTGCAGCACGATTTATCAAACCTGAAACGGATTGCGGGTAAGGTTTTTGCGTCTAGATTTAGCACATTTGAAATGCAGGTGCCAACCAGGAGGCAAAAATGTCTTCTGTCACTTTGGCCAGAATGAGGCAAAGATAGTATGACAGATGACAGAGAGAGAAACTCTCTGTACAAGTGTGAACAGATTTTGATTGTCTATAATAAAAATAGATGAGAATAGAGAATTCTATAGGATTGTCTGAGGATTGATTAGGACCCAATCACAAACAAAAGCCATGACATATCTCATATGATAAAACTCCTTGCAACACTTTTTTTCTTGCAACTGGATCCTCCATCTCTCTTTCTTCGCGAACAAAACCTGATCAGGAGGTGGCACATAACTGATCTTCACCAAAATCGCCACAAAAACCTAACTATAATTCCACATCATGCAAAGGACCCACATGCATATGTTGATAATAATTAATAGGGAAAAAAGACACTATAAGGCAGATTAAAACCATAATTTGCAAACTGTATGCTAAAATTGCTTTTTAGCAGGTGAAAAATAACCATTTTATGGCAACGTTTCCATGTGGTGACAGACAGTGTATGCTTTAACCTTGTCATTAAACAAAAACACAGTGCAGTATTGACAGTGTCATTGCAGAGCAGTTGGAGCTGGATGAGTTTTTTTGCAACTGAACATAGGCCAGGGGAGGGTTTATACAGTACAATCTGGGAAAATAATGCAGTTTTATGTACATAAATATTCAATTTACATTCTTGCAGGACAGTTATGTGACGTTATGTTTTAAAATTAGCAAAGCAATAATATACAGTAGCCAACTCCTACAACACACAATTTGTATGTTGCTAATATTACATTCAGGCTTAAATATTGTGGCTGTTTATAATAAACTCTGAACTCTTTAAACACATTCTCTCAAGAAAAAAAGAACCCTGTGAGTCTCTGTAAAGAATTAAACGTTTAAGAGAGGCAAATTAACTTACAGACATGTTTTTTTTTAATAATGTTAATACTGATTGCCCATATTTTGAGAGCTGCGTCGAGCAACACAGTTAAGCTGTGGGTGCTCCTGTTGTGATGTCAGCCCAGACGTAGCGCTCATCTGCTGCCCCGTGTGCACACTGATGGCGGAGGGCGTGTGCAACTCTGGACACAGCCCTCCTACGCAATAGCCTGTGATCCAATTTTTTGATTAAAGGCAAAGCAGGATGTAGTCTTTACCTCACTGGGTCTATCCGGACCACAAACATAAACCCTCTGCTTGCAGAACAACTTCAATCTCAGCCTTCTACATGCGCAATTACGCACTCAGAGGCGCCTGCGCAAATAAACGGAAAGGAGAAATAAACATGTCAGGGCAGAGGCTGCAAAGACTAACCTGCTGCTGTAAATAGCGGCGAGAAAGGTTAACAAACTGTAACAGTCCAGAAGGACCAGGAATGGAACAGAAGGAAAACAATCATCAACCGGATCATTTATAATGATGCAGCGCAACAACCCCGCCATGTTTCAAGCAACACAGCAGAGAGGATCTGTTTGCTTCTCTTCTTGTTCCGCTGGGGGCAGTAGCAGCCAGCAAGTAGCACACGCAATTTCCTTATTTAAATAAGACACTCTGCAGCTGTTTTGCACCTGTTATTCAGTGCATGTGCAATTTTTGAAAATCGCATGCAGCACGCCCACTTATTGCACAAGCAATTTAGCATCCCCTATTTGTGATGTTTGAAGATCAGGACCTAAGGTTGGCATTTACTCATTGTTTGCCTTTCTCCTGCAGTATGTGTTACAATAACATGCACATGGCCAATTGTACAAATTAGGTGATGATGTAATTTACCAACTTCTGTTTGGAACACCTTCCAACTGTTGGGTCCATGACAGGATCAAATAATAATATACTTGAGAAATTTGACCGAATTATATATTGTTTGCTGTAAGTTGTAAAGTAGCCTATATGATAATGATTCAGTTTTATGTTTAGAGCTGAGGTAATGGGACTATGTGTAGAAACAGATTATTGCTAAAATGCACATGCCCAATGGGGAGTGTTTTTGAGATGCAAGCTAAGAATAACTTACAATAAAAAAAATATTAAAATACTTATCCATGTTGAAAATCATCTACACGTATTCACTTTTAATGTTTTTGTTAATTTGTTTTGTGATAAAAATTATATGATAGATATCACTTTTAATGTGTTGTTTTGGATTATAATGCTTTCTCATTTTTATGCTGAAGCACAAGCATTTGCTGGGAGTATTTAAAGGCTCTTAAATCTTTCAAGTGATCATTCAGCTTACAGTAAAATAATTCTCATAAATAAAACTCTCACATTTTATTCACACACACATTTTTTTTCTCCAAGGAAACAACAAACTTGTTTTCAGACTCACATCTATGGGGTTGGTGTTAAAGGCTCTATTTTTTCCAAGAACCATCCTTGAAAGACTATTATTTTTATCTTCTCAGTTCAGGGAGCACATTATGACTGGAAGAGTCAGTGAAAGTGCATGCAGTTATAATGGAACTACAAGCCATGACTAATACCCCACAGGCAGAAAAACTTTTAGAGCCTCTTCCATGCTAATATAAACTAGCTCTGTCAGTCAGAAACTCTCCAGTTTTTATCCACACACACGTTTCAGCGCTCGGTTGGCCTACAGGACATATTCAATTTTACACATTCTAGCACAAGGAAAATTAGTAAATACAGTACAAAAAAACCTTGGTATTATATTTGACAAGGACAGAAATCCCATATTAAGCATTTCAGGAGTGATGATGAAAAACTAGTTCATGCATTTGTTACCTCAAGGCTGGACTACTGTAATTCTTTACTAGAAGTATGTCCACAAAATGCAGTTAAAAGCCTTCAGCTGATCCAAAACTCTGCAACTAGGGTTCTGATTAAAATAAATATAAAAAGATCTATTCTATTTTAGCTTCTTGTCATTGGCTCTTGAATCCAGAATAGAATTTAAAATTCTCCTCCTCACTTATAAAACCCTTAATGATCTATTTCCATCATACATCAAAGATCTGATTGTTCCATATATTCCGAACAGAGCACCTCGTTCTCAGACTGCAAGTTTACTGGTGGTTCCTAGAGTCTCTAGAAGTAGAATGGGAGGCAGATCCTTTAGTTATCAGGCTCCTCTCCTGTGGAACCAGCTCCCAGTTTTAGTCTGTGAGGCAGACACCCTGTCTACTTTTAAGGCTAGGCTTAAAACTTTTCTTTATAAGAAAGCTTCTAGTTAGAGTGCCTTAGGTTATCGTGAGCCATCCCTAGTTATGCTGCTAAAGGCTTAGGCTGCTGGAGGACATAATGACCACCTGCTATCACTCTGCTACATTCTCCTACTACTCTTCAATTTTGCATTATTTGCTGTTATTTCAGCTTTTAGCTTTATGTTCACTCTCCATTTCTTCGCTTCCTAGAAGTTACATCTGGTCTGGCTCAATGTTTAGCTGTTACACATTCCTGGAGGGGGAAGTCGTTTGAGCTACTGCTACCAACAACTTAATGTTATCTTTCTACAGATGATACACTTGGCCCTGTCTTTCAGTGTTTAACCCTGTCTCCACTAGACATAGCTATTGGCTGACCTTTTACTGTGACTAACTGTGTGTGCTCTCTTTTATACTCTAGACTTGAAAACTGGCTCAGAGTTCATCTGCCTTGCTGTTTTTCTCTCCTAGATGAAGCCACTGAAGAAGCTACAACTCCCTTTAACATTTTACTTTTTCTTTCACATAAAGAGTACTCCTAGATTAGTGCTACTGTGTTCTTTATGTGTCTCTGCTCTGTTCTCTCAAACCCCCAGTTGGTCGTGGCAGATTGCCGCGCACACTGAAGCTGGTTCTGCTGGAGGTTTCTTCCTGTTTAAGGGGAGCTTAAGGGGATTGCTGCAAAGTCAACGACACAATGCAAGCGACTGCCTAATATCTCTACATGCTGATCCAGGAGAAGTGAATGCTGCAAGTCAATGACTTGATGTAATCTGCTGGGTTTCCTTAGATAGAACACTATTAAACCGATTTCAATAATAGACTGAATGTGACTGCATTGTTTGATAACTACTTGTTGTGAATTGGCACTATATAAATTAACTGAATTGAATTGAATTAGAAGGACAGTGCAGAAGACATGTTTCGTCTGCATCTTTGAACTAGCTCAGCTGTCAGTGTTAAGTACAGATGTATTAAAATAATTGTCTTTAATCCCCTGGGAAAACCTCTTGGTAAAGCAGTGACAACTTCACAAACTGTGGGTTTATGTCTAGATAATGTTGAACCAGAAAGAGAGGATTCAAACTATGTGGCTCTCTGAATTTCTTTTAAACAAATAATTTTACGTGAAGGATTAGTGAAATAGTTTAATGCAGCTTGTGCTATCCCTTACGTAAAGACACCTTCACCCATCTGATCACAGCAATTTTAGCACCTTCTCCCAAATACAATAAAACATAATAGTGAAATTAACTCTGTTTAATGAGAAATCCTCTAAACCTGAGCAGTACATATAAGAAATCCCCTTACCCATGCCACAGCCATTATGCCCAGCGCAAACAGACTAGGTCCCAGCAGGTTCCACAGACCATGACGGTCCAGCTGCAGAGCCATGGACAGAGACATCGCCCCCAGCAGATACAGCACCTTTGCAGTAAAAACACACACACACACAAACATGGATCAATACCTGTCCTCCATAAACACTGTCCAAATCATCACATCCCCAATAAATACAAGGATGATTGTGTGTTGAGGCAACAGCCTTGCTCTCATGTTATTGATTTGTTTAAATTGTAATTTTTCTTGTAATTTGGGCAAGAAAATTGCTTTAACTAAATTTTTTTCCTGCCTCAATGAGTTTGTGGAAATAGATAAAACTGAGAAGTAGAACTCCACTGTGCTGTATTACACTGTACTAATACCTAAAATAATGTGGGATTTAGTTTAGGTTTCATAATGCTTAATACATTTTACAAAATATATTTTTCCCATGGTTTCTACACAGGAACCTGTAAAAGGCCCTTTATTTTTTTAAAACAGTGACAAATAAAGAGATGTGCTGCCATCTCTGTTGTGGTTGGACAGTGTATCCTTGGAGGGTTGTTTTTTTTTTAACAATTTGTTCTACCTTTTTTAGTAATTTAATCGCTGGTGTAAAATGGTGTCTCTGGTAATTTTTCATTTCTTTCTATCAAGTTGTTGTCTGTCGAGTGTTAATTACAGTTCTGGCTTAAATAACCTCATAATGGGTAAAAATGTCACTAATATTGGGCTTTTAATAATGTCTTTCAACATTTCTTTTTCCAGTGTGGAATTATTATAAATCATACGACTTAAGTGATTTCTAGGAGAGAGCATTAGATGCACAATTTGAGTTGCACAGAAGCCACATACTATTCGGTGCCATCAACAAAGTCCTGTCCTAATTCTGGATGGATATATTCATTCTCTTTGTCTCAGAAATGTTACGCTTACCTTAACTGCCTTCCTGACAAGGTCCTGGCTTTTAATTATAGCCCATATATTTAATAGCCAATCCAATAAGATTAATGTTCAAACTGTAAAAGGAAACGAAATTGTTTCAAATGACAAAAGCAATCCACAAACCTCTGAGGCCCATGCATATCATAGAAGTAGAAACTCAAGTGCCAGTATCGACAGTGGGGTGAGTGTTATATCCCCATGGTAATCTGAAAATGTAAAGCTTTCAACATTGGAAAAACAAAAAGCTTTCTGGCGAACAGCTTTATGGTCAGACGAGATAAATGTTGGGGTGTTGGAATGGAACATCTCACAGAGTCAAAACCTAACTGTCAAGCATGGAGGTGGTATATGTGTTATATCATAAATCTGGGGAAAAAAAGTTCAAAATGAATGAGATTTACTGTATGTGAACGATACAAGTACGTAAACATTCAATTGAAACTAGCCCTTTATAGATTCATTGAGGTATTTTGCATAATATTTAACTTTTTATAATAATTATTATGGTAATTTAGCATTTACTTGTGGTTGTTTTGTGTCTTACTATGGTATTTCTTTTTTCTAATAGAAAATCTAAATGGCTAGCCGCTTGACGACAATAACTGATTTTCACATTGTGTGATAAAATACCTTATAAGGTATTAGGTATATATCATCAGTTTGATGTATCTGTGAGGCATTGATGTCTTTATAGTGCTTTTACTAAACGGAGATGAAACCCCAAAGCTCATTTTAAAGAACTTAAAAAAGAAAAATACATAAGGCTATAAGAGTTAAAGATGTAATAGAACAATAAAATAAAATACTAACACTGCACTGCTTGCCATAGATAGTAAAAGTTTAATTTTTTTATTCCTGTTTTCTCCAAATCACAATTTAAGGTAAAGCCAAAGGATAACAAAGAGATAAAGTTAGAGTAGGGAGGCAGAAAAATCAATAAGTTGTATACACAGGCTTCAGGAAGACTTCAGTCTGTGGACAATGTGTGGAGAAACCTGGGAGTTCGGAGCTGGCAGGGGATGACCTGCCTGCAGGAGAATAGGACTAATTGACACAGACCAAGGAGAAGAGGAATTGTGTGGAGCAGCCTAAGGACTCTATACAGTCCCGATCATCAGTCATACTGTGCTGCTGGATCACAAAGAGGCACCCAAAAATGCATGCATTGAACATACAAGCGTGAATGCCCTGATGCTCAAAGGCAGGGCTTTTTCTATTGTAATAGATCATTATCTGTCACTGTGACAGACGAGCTAACGCAAACTCCTGTCCTCCCTGGTGTTAGACTATCAGCAACCCATATCTTCATGCTTACCAATGTATTGTAATATGTCTTGATGCATGTATATGTAAATTGAAAATAGTAAAAAGACGTGCTACACTAGGCTGTCTTACTGCCTAAGACATGTTCCAAAGCCGGTTAATAAGTGGGAACACGGACAACACAGGTTTATTAAAGGTAGGATCATGGAGCTAATTAAGGATGTAATAATGTTGGGCACCGTCTGTGTGTAACCCCTGCTAGGTTGCTGCTCTGGTTTTATTGGTTTTGTGTGCTCTTTTGATCCACTTCCATTATTGGCTGCTACTATGACTGTTAATAATTCAGCTGATTTGTTAAGCTCTTTCAGAATTGGCACACCTAAATGTCAGAAAAATCTCTTGAGTTTCATTGTACACATTTTTTTTCTTCAAATCTCAAAGATATTAATTTTATCACAAATTCTACAGTACGGTTCTATAATTTATACCCTTTTGTACTGTTGTAAGCCTTGAGCTTTCAGGTTTTTATTGCATTTCTAAGGTTTTCAGAAAGACAAGGTTTAACTAATGCCTTTTCAGAAATTTTATTTTGAATTTGGCTGCTTTTTAATTTTCTGTCCAGTTCATTTTTGAATGTATGATCACTTTGCCTTTTCAAGTCTTCACAGTTTTGGTCTTTTCAGGAGCTTAAACAAGTTGTCTGCCTCGGGGTATTTCATAACAACCACGTGAATTCATGCCCATCTTGGAAATGTTTCATAACTAGGTTTGGTAACTGATGCTTTAAATTATGCTTTAAATTCATATTCACACAATTTGCTTATATTCTGATCACAGTAAAATGCTGACTTTTAATATTAATGTTAAAATAATTAATATGAAATAGATGCAGCATAACGAGTAAGCATAATAATAAGAAAATCAAAATAATTATTAACTTGTAAATAAGCTACATTCAAATATTTTGATGCTGTGCGTCAATTAATTTAATCTTGCTAAGTTTTGTCAGCATGATTTACACATTTCTGAATCCAGTCTCAATTCTATCATCGATTCATTTTTCTCCATTGATTACTAGGAGCGCATTTGTTTTGTTTTGTTTTTTTACAACAACCAATCACAGGTCTTAGAAGATAGCGTCACACCTAGCAACGGGGTCAATCACACCTCACTACGATAAGAATTTCTGTTGTGTCCTTGCTTAGAGTCGCTCTCAGCAGCAAAGTGAATCACTCTTAAGCTTGGAGTCTTTGCCAGGACTTTTTAGGCTAAGATAGGAGCTTCCTGAGAGGACTGAGAATCTGACTACTGGCCCAGATCATCTGGCTAATTTTCTTGAATTATTCATGAACCATTGTATCAAAAGGTCAGCAAATGTAGTAGTCAAAACAACCTTTTTAATGACTTCAACAAATATCACAATTATGTTTCTATAAATTAATAATAGTGACTAGTAACCTTTAGCAAATTGAAATTAACAAATGACCCAGAGCTCTTTCTGTTTGCAGACTGGCAAGATATTCTGCTGACAAATTTGTGGGAACTTTCAGGGCTGTCTGCATTTTGAATAAGCTGCACACACATAGACGTAATAAGAAAATGCAAGGTTCTTTACCCTCTACTGCTGCGGCGGTCCTAGACATTGATAAACAGACACCCAAACACACACATTGTCTCTAAGTACACAAACGTGCATAGTTCCTCTTGCCAGTCCTGACATGTGCGATTTGATTAGTGGCTGCATACTGCAGAACTAAGCAAAAATTAAAACCCGAGAGGACAGCAGATGTTCATACTCTCCCTCGCTCACACAACCCCACCCCCGCACTTCTCTGTCTCATTTATAGATAGGGACACACATTTACACTCACACACTTTCCCCTCCAACTGCTCTGGTGTGCATCCAAGGGGTGACCCAGGGAGAAGGTGCACCTGTTAGTGTTTATTCTCTACAATATGTCAACAAGCTGAAAATTTAGTGCCACACTTCAGAAATTCCATCACCACTGATTTTTTAATTTTTAACGAAGAACGGAGGCATATGTGAGATTTGTTCATACACAGCTCTGGAGACCTCTAATCTCTTTTTTATGGCTTTTTCTTGTCGCGTCACCCACTGACATCTCAGTTTATTCACTATACAAGAGAACATGACAGTGGAATGCATTGTTTTTCAGACCAACCTGATGTCCATAGAACTGGCCATATTTAACAATCTGTCCCAAACACTTTGGGTTATTATGATAAACAACTACTTGTCTGTTTGGGTAAATTCCTGAGCCAATTAGAGCATCTAAAGCTGATGTGATCAGGTGAATGCTTTATGAATATGTAAATGTGCAGATTTTCTGTTTGAAATGATACACACTATACAAATTGTGTAAAGCATCAAAATAGTAAAGATATGGCATGGTTTGCTTACCGGTATCAAGATACACTGCGGTTTTCAACAAAACGTTCTGTCATGCCCATCATATCGTTTAATGTAATTTAAATGAAATGCAAGAGAAAGTGCCACAGTGGCCACATAGATTCATGTAGCTGTTCCCCTCCCCCACCGTTTGCTGCACACAGCCTGGCAGCAAGCTGTAAGAAGACTCAAACACATGTTCCTTCCTTAACAAGAAATATATATTTATTTGATTTAAAAATACTTCTGGTCATTAAACCATGGACAGTGATGGCTGGGGATTTTTTAGTTTCCGAGGCAGCTATTAAATCTAGCAGGTACATTACTGCAGGCTCTACCTGCTATATTTCTGTGACTATTTAAAGAGCAGAAAAGAAAAAGGTTCAATATTCTACACAGCAGGCACTTGAAAACTACAAATAACTTTAGTGGTGGCTATTCAATATTTTCACTTTAGTCTATGAGTAAAATAAAAAGTAATTTTTACAGTAATAGCCTCAGTATTTCAAAGTATATAAATATTTCTACCTCTTCAGAAAAGTTTGTACTTTTCTCAGAACCCTGCTGTATCCAGTAAATGTGTTGCTCAATGTTGCAAAGTGTATCTTTTAGTCTATGCTAATCATCACATGACTGCAAAAGCTTAACAAATTAAATTATGGTACAAAAAAGGTAATGCTTCATGCTTAATTTTTATTTTCTTTTGTTAAAAGCTTCCACAACAGTTTCACTTTAGAAAATCTGAACTTTCTGAAAATATCAAGGTTTCATTTTTTTTAAGTTCTGTTTGACAACAAAAAAGCATAATCAACATATTGTCAAGAAGCAGTTGGAAAATTTCTGGCCTTTTTTATTTATGAATAAAACCTATTAAGATTTTCTTATGCATTTTTGTCATAGATGCCTAAGCCTAGTGTAGATTTGATGAGCATCAGCAGAAAAAAGCTATTTTAAGACATGGGATGCATAAAATTAATGGTGTCATCAATCTCTTAGACCAGGGATCAGCAACTTTTTCAGTCGCCATTTTTGCTCTTGCGCCAACCAAATAAAATTTGTCTAGAGCCACAAAATCTTTTTAAACCTTCCAAAAAATTACTTAGTTTTACAGACACACATCATAAAAAACTTGTTTTTATTGTGAAACCAAGATAAATTGTATTTCTTCTTTAGATGAAGAAAAAGTTAAAACTTTTACAAGAAAAAATGCATTTCTTTTGTAAAATGAGGCCAGCAGTGTTCCCTGCAAAAAAAAAAAACTTTAGAAAAGTAGTTAGCCCACTTAAGAAATACAGTATAAAGCATGAACTGAAATTATAAGATAACTGATATGAAAGGAAAGAAAAAAATCTCACAACCCATTAGGATCAATCTGGTGGAAAATGTCTATGCTCATTGCATAAAAATAGACCGACTACTCAAACCAGCCTTGCCTTTATATTGTTTATATAATCAAACACATTGCTTATAATAATGAATTATTGTCCCAGGTTCTGAAAAGCCACTTTGAGAAGACTAAAGAGCCACCTGTGGCTCCAGAGCCTCATGTGGCAGATCCTTGTCTTAGATGCATAATATTTTCATTAAAATATTGGTCCCTTTTATGGGAATTTTCCTCCTGTCAGATGAAAAAGTGGAAGGGAAACGTATAGGTGCAGTTTTATTGTACTAAATTGGTTCAGATCTTATTTACCAGAATAGAACGATATCTTTTGATGACTAAACATCTGAGCAGCAAGGATCATTTGTGGGGTTCCTCAAGGCTCCACTCTTGCCCCATGTTAATTTATGATCTACATGATCCCCCTAGCTCACATTATGGAGTACAACAAAATAGCACATTTTCTATACTAATGTCATACAGCTTTGTATTTCTGTGTTACCTTTGACTATAGTCTACCACAGTCACGGAGTCATTGTCCAAAATATTCACAATTGAATGGCTCAAAATTTCTTCAAGGTCAATGTAGAAAAGACAGACGTTATGGCTTTTGGTCCCAAAACTCAGAAATCAGAGCTCAACTAGGCTCACTGAGGCTAAAGACCACAGACCTTGCAACAAATGTAGGTGTAATAATGGACCTTGACCTGTCAAAAAATATAAAGTCTAGTAATAAATATTGCCTGTGTAGAACCAACAGATTACCAGAGACTTGCTCTCTTGGTGTTGCCTGGAGGAGAACTAAATTACCGCAGGGAGCATTTATTTTCTAGTCTTGTCAGCTTTGGACCCAACTCCCTGAAATCCTGAGATGTGCAGAGACTGTTGCCTCCTTCAAGTCAGGACTAATAATCATTACAGTTTACTGCAGCTTACCACTCAGGGTCTAAGTTTATTTTATCAGATCATTTTGATAATTTCTTAGGTATTTATTGGTTTTAAAAATGCAATTTTTTCTTTTTTATGGGGTGTTTCAGTTTTACTATTATTGTTTTTAGTGTATTCTGTTTTTAGTGTAATTTTCTTATCTCGTTTACTTTATTTTGCTGTTAAGAACTTTGAATTAACTTGCATATAAATGGTGCTATGCAAATGAACTTGCTTTTTCCCTTGGAATGCTGTTTGCACAGAACTGGACTTAAGGTTGTCTGATGCATATAGCGACGTCAAAGAACCCTTATTACAAGAATTGACATTGTTACTGCAATTTGCATCAGTCTAACCTGTATGATGTTGGGGTATAAAACATAGCAGAAGTTAAAAGTGTTGTTTTTCTATATTTTTTACCTTGCTGATTACAGGGTGTAATAAATGACCCTCCTTTGGCTTCTAACTCACAAAGGTTTTACTGCACTTACATATACAAACTAGAGTGATTTATTTCTTCATTAATGGTGTCAGTAGTCATTTTTATAAATGTGTTCTCTGTCTGATAGCACTCAAACCCATTTAATGAAATATCCTGTTGGGTCTCATTTTATTTGCTTAATTATGAGAGTAATAGAACACGTTTCCCCCCCAAATACACCTCTTCTATTATACACACATATTTTAATAATTTTTTTATATTAAAGACAATGCAGCATATTGATGCTGAAAAACATGCTGTGCTTAAGCTCATATTGACAAAAGTAAAACAAGTCACCTGGGTCATAAGAAAAAACTTTCTATGCCAAAAAAAATAAAAAAAGATGTACATTAACACTGTATTTCTCCTCATCTGCATTCTTTTCTAATATAAGCATGCAGATTTTGTCCTTACTTCCCAAGATGTCTCACCAGAAATGGAAACAAATATGGAAAATACCAAAATAGTTGACCAAAGCTGCTTCAATACTCAGCATGAGAACCTCATTGCTTATTTGAGGGAATGTAATATATATATATACACTGCTCAAAAAAATAAAGGGAACACTCAAATAACACATCCTAGATCTGAATGAATGAAATATTCTCATTGAATACTTTGTTCTGTACAAAGTTGAATGTGCTGACAACAAAATTACACAAAAATCATCAATGAAAATCAAATTTATTAACCAATGGAGGCCTGGATTTGGAGTCACACACAAAATTAACGTGGAAAAACACACTATAGGCTGATCCAACTTTGATGTAATGTCCTTAAAACAAGTCAAAATGAGGCTCAGTATTGTATGTGGCCTCCACGTGCCTGTATGACCTCCCTACAACGCCTGGGGATGCTCCTGATGAGACGGCGGATGGTCTCCTGAGGGATCTCCTCCCAGACCTGGACTAAAGCATCCGCCAACTCCTGGACAGTCTGTGGTGCAACGTGACGTTGGTGGATGGAGCGAGACATGATGTCCCAGATCTGCTCAATCGGATTCAGGTCTGGGGAACGGGCGGGCCAGTCCATAGCTTCAATGTCTTCATCTTGCAGGAACTGCTTACACACTCCAGCTACATGAGGTCTAGCATTGTCCTGCATTAGGAGGAACCCAGGGCCAACCGCACCAGCATATGGTCTCACAAGGGGTCTGAGGATCTCATCTCGATACCTAATGGCAGTCAGGCTACCTCTGGCGAGCACATGGAGGGCCATTCGGCCCTCCAAAGAAACACCACCCCACACCATTACTGACCCACTGCCAAACCGGTCATGCTGAAGGATGTTGCAGGCGGTGTCTACAGACTCTGTCACGTCTGTCACATGTGCTCAGTGTGAACCTGCTTTCATCTGTGAAGAGCACAGGGCGCCAATCCTGGTGTTCTCTGTCAAATGCCAAGCGTCCTGCACGGTGTTGGGCTGTGAGCACAACCCCCATTTGTGGACGTCGGGCCCTCATACCATCCTCATGGAGTCGGTTGCTAATCGTTTGTGCAGACACATGCACATTTGTGGCCTGCTGGAGGTCATTTTGCAGGGCTCTGGCAGTGCTCCTCCTGTTCCTCCTTGCACAAAGGTGGAGGTAGCAGTCCTGCTGCTGGGTTGTTGCCCTCCTACGGCCTCCTCCACGTCTCCTGGTGTACTGACCTGTCTCCTGGTAGCGCCTCCAGGTTCTGGACACTACGCTGACAGACACAGCAAACCTTCTTGCCACAGCTCGCATTGATGTGCCATCCTGGATGAGCTGCACAACCTGAGCCACTTGTGTGGGTTGTAGAGTCCGTCTCATGCTGCCACGAGTGTGAAAGCACCACCAACATTCAAAAGTGACCAAAACATCAGCCAGAAAGCATAGGTACTGAGAAGTGGTCTGTGGTCCCCACCTGCAGAACCACTCCTTTATTGAGTGTGTCTTGCTAATCGCCAAAGATTTCCCCCTGTTGTCTATTCCATTTGCACAACAGCATGTGAAATTGATTGTCAATCAGTGTTGCTTCCTAGGTGGACAGTTTGATTTCACAGAAGTTTGATTTACTTGGAGTTATATTGTGTTGTTTAAGTGTTCCCTTTATTTTTTTGAGCAGTGTATATATTAATTAGAACTGCTTACAAGTGAGCATGATAGGAACAGTGGTAGATGAACACCAGTTTTCATTTAGTTTCTAGGAATTAGGATTCATACATTAACCAAACATGTACACTACCAGTCAAAATTTTTAGATACACTTTCTCACTTAATGGGTCTCTCTATTTTCATCACTATTTATATTGTAGATTTTCACCAAAGGCAACAAAACTATGGATTAACACACCTGGAATGATATAGTAAATCAAAAGTGTGAAATAACTCTAAACGTTTTTATATTTTAGAATCTTCAAAATAGCCACCCTTTGCTTTAATTGCTGCTTTGCTCTTAATAATATTTCAGTCATCACAGCAAAGATGACTTTAAGGAATCTAAAATATAAAGCATATTTTTTGTTTGCTACATAATTCCATATGCGTTTATTCACTGTTTTGATGCCTTCAGTGAGAATCTACGTACAATGTAAATAATCATAAATATAAAGAAAACCATATATTGAGAAAGTGTGTTTTAAACTTTTGTTTGGTAGTGTATGTGATTAACAGAAGACAAAACTAAATTATTTTGTGCCATGATTTCCTTATCTTTGATTTACCATATTCCTCCCAATGTCTGACAGAAGGTTTCACTTTTAGCTGTCTATGTATATCTTATCTCAACTAACTTTAGTTTGATCGGATTATTATACAAAATCATATTAGTAACATTTTATAACTAATACTTAGCAGTGTCATGAACAGAGTTCTGTTTCATTTTATAAGAAAAACTAACCATTTTCAGTTTAGTGGCATCCTCAACATAACATGTAAAGGTTTAAATATGGATTAATTAATATGGAAACTCTTGTTTCTTGTTCTATTGTTTGTTTCTCATATAATTAGAAATACAGTAAAAACATACCTGTTTGATGATGGATTTTAGCCTTGCCATAGCAATAACTGTGACCCACACTGACATAAGGGACCCAAGGAAGTCACAAAACTGCAGGACGTCGTACTCCATAATGCAAAAGACCACAATACCAGGTTGGTCACATGCATGGTAAAACTGTGGGGAGAGACAAAGAAGGCATTGCACCATCAACCGGTTGGTTTTTGTTTTATTTGTTTTCCTAAGGGTTGAATTCTAGATTTATTTGTAGCTGCAGTTTAAAATGTATAACATGCAGAATTTTATACATCTAACCTTTCTTGATGAAAACATGCACATTCCCCTTTTACAAAATGAAAACACAGCATGTGTTTGATGGTAATTAAAAAACGAAAACATAAACTGCTTTTTTTAAAACCCCTCTTAATTTCTTTGCAACACTTTTGTGTTGCAAAAGTAAGGGAAATTTATCCCTGTAATTTATCAACTTTTGTCAGCTTTTTAAAATAATTCTCCAGAGCATAGAAAAGAAAGAGATGTAATGAATGCTCTATTTAACCATATGGTTTCTGTTTCTTAGAATAAACCCTTACAGAGCCTTTTAAAAGTATTCATACCCCATTGAACATTTCTCACATTTTGTCATGTTACAACCATAAACTTGTATCTATCTGACAGGGATTTCATGTGGCAAACTAAGACCAAGAATGCCTTAATTGTGTAGTGGATTGAAAGTGTTACAAGGATTTCAAAATATTTTTATTAAACCAAATCTGAAAAGTGTGGTATGCATTTGTATCTCGCACCTTAGAACTAATACTTTATAGAACCACATTTCCTGGCATTTACTGTAGAGCTGTACATCTTTTAGGGTACATCTACCACCGTTGTACATCTAGAGACTGAAAGTTTTGTTCATTCTTCATTGCAGAAACGTCCCGGCTGAGTTAGACTGGAAGGAGAACCTCTGTCAATATAAATTTTCAAGTCTCACCACAAATTCTAATTAGGATTTAGGTTTCAACTTTGACTAGGCTATTCTAACAGATGAATATGCTTTGATCTAAACCATACTATTTTGTCTCTGGCTGCGTAAGGTCATTGTCCTGCTGGAGGGTGAACCTTCACCCCATTCTGAAATCTGCAAACTCTACAGATTTGCTTCCAGAGTTACATTGTATTTAGCATAATTTATTTTCTAATCACTTTACTATAGCTGCTAAAGAGCACGTTCTCCCACCTGTTTGATGTGTTTGATATGCCCTCTACATGGCTTGGGGCAAACTTTAAAAGTTACATAATTTGGCTTTCTTTCCAGTAAGGTTTTCATCTTAACGCTGTTAATAAACACCTGATCTGAGGAGTGCATCAGTCAATCTGTTGATTGGACAACTGTTAGTCATGCAGCATGACTAACAGTTTTCTGTCAACAGATTCTCTCATCTGAGCTGTGCATCTCTGAAAACTAACTATGGGGCTCATGGCCAATTGCGGGGTTTGGGTTTTCCTGGCTTGTCATGTTAGCCAGACGGCCATGTCTTGGTAATTTTTTGCTGTTGTGCTATATTGTTTCAATGATCTAACCCTGCTTTAAGTTTTTTCTACAACTGTCTCCCTGACCTATCTGCTAACTTATCTGAGACCATCACAGAACAGCTGCATTTATACTGAGATTAAATTAAATGCAGGTAGACTATTTACTAAATAGTTGACTTCCAAATCTAATTGTTTGGAGTGGATTATGTTTAGGAATACCATCGTTAGGGTGGTTGAAAAAAAATACATAGCACACTATTAAATTTTTTATTAGTAAGAACCTTGCAACCATGTACCATTTACAATTATCCACTATTTTGTTGGTCTGTCACATAAAATCCTAATGAAATATGTTGACGTGTGTGGTAGTTAAAAAGTTTCTAACAGGTGTGATGTCATCCATGTGTCACAGTTAGCAAACAGTAATTTTCTCACCTGTACAGACAAACCTTTAAAAAAGTAAAAAAAATAATAATAATACAATTTTAAAAATCCTTTACCGTTTATAATCCTGTGTATTTCCACTTAAATGGTGCCACATTTGTAAGGAAAATACATTTGCGGGTTGAGAAGCAGTGCTGATAAGGTTCCAGTGAACATGTTGCCAACACCAATGCAATCAGGCCTGACAGTAAAGTGTAGTCATGGCATGCCTCCTAGCAGCCCTATGAGACTGGGTATGTACAGATTTTTCTGGATTCTCATGGTAGAGAGCCGTCTGACATCCAGCAAACTTTGTTGGCAAATCTCTAGAGGACTGCCTACAGTTCCTAAGTGCTGACAGGTCTTCTTGTGGTGTTGTTTGTTTGGGCTGCTGTTTGTCTCTGATGTTTCTTGCTAGAAGGAACTTGTGCTTCAATTTGAAGATGGTACTAGGGCTCTCTCCAAATAATGGTGGAACACCAGCTTAAGGTTGCCCTGTCTCAAGAGTTCCAACAAGATCAGTCAAACGTAATGTGCTTGGAGCAAACACCCACTGACTTCTCTTTACATGTGCTGTTAATCAGGCTCCCGATTGTCAGCACCTGGAGCACCAGAAGCTCAATACAAGAGCTAACAGCAGTTGTTTTTGCATTGATAGAGAAGATTTAACAATTTTTTTATGTCGCAAACTACATACTCAACTCTGCTGCTCATGCCACATATATAACCCTCGTCTGCTTACCTCAAGGATGGTAAGCCCTGTTGCTGAATTTGGACATGTCTTTCTGATGTTAGAAAGAGTGATGCTTAGGACTTAAAAACTTGATTTAGTGCAAAACTTTAGGTGCACAAAGTTTATTTAATAATTGCACCAAGGTCTTGTATGGAAATCTGATTCTGAATATATAATAGATGTGAATAAACTGTATAAATAGCATTAAGTGATGTGCAAATAATAAAATTCTACATAATGCAATTTGTTTTACCCACTGAGCTATTTATAAAAAACATTTGCTTTTCTAGATGCGTTCATGCTTTTAAAATGGATAACAACTCTAAAATTGATCCTTATTTTAAAACAACCCACTTTGTGACTATTTTGTATTTGGTTTACCATCGTAAGGACTTGCATAACATAGTTATCATCACTGCCTTTGAGCCCAGCTATCATTAGGTGTCAATCAGTAGAACACCATGAGTTTATTGTTAGAAACTGTGTAAAATCGCCTGCATCCGTCACTCATGTTTATGTACACCCAAAAACAAACAAACTAAGAACACAGTCTGTGATGTTAATTTTAATCATCACACTAACACCAAATTACTTTGTTTTCCTTGAGTTGTTATGGCTGAATATGAATCAGCAATGGAACTTCCTAGGAATTAAATCATACATGATGCAAAGATATACACTTCAATCCACATAACCTGTTTTCAGCAATGTACTGTATATCTCGTGGCCCTGTGTGCATTTATAAATTGTACTGTGGCTTTTTATGTTGCTTTTGGAGTAATGCCTTCTTCTTCTTTAAGTGGGCCATCAGCCGCTGTCAGTCAGGACATGTTTCACTGTAGTGACAATCACTTCTCAGCTTCAGCCAACATCTTCACAAGATCTTCTGTTTTTGCTCTGGGGCTGATCAATTTTGCTCCAAAACACGTTCATCTCTGGGACACAGACCCCATCTTCTTCCTGAACAGCATGATGGCTAAACAGTCTTATGACGTTTATACTTGTATTTAATTGTTTCAAAATGTAAGAGTGGTCATGATGTCACACAAGGAAACAGTGGGTTTGAGAGCATATAATAATAACAAAAAATCTCTAAGAAACTCCCTCTCTCAATATTCTCAGGTTTAGCAGATTGAAATAATTTGGTACTGCTCACTGACCCAAAATAGGAGAAGTCCGACGGATTTTATGTCAGAACATTGATCATGTGTCTTTTTATGCACTGCATGTAAACATGTGGTTTCACTTGTACTTTCAGCCATCAGTGTAATCATTTAGAAGTCACTCACAGTGGAAAAGAACATGGTGAAGATGTAGACTGAAGCCTCCAGCAGGTAGTGGCTTCGAATGGCAATGGCCACAGGCGGGACGAACATCAGGTTGCTGAGACAGAGCAGGAGGGTGGAGAGAAGCTGGAAGCTGTAAGAGTATGCTTCAGAGTTGTCGGTGCAGCCCCAGCCATTCCAGCCTATTAGACAAACACACTGTCAGAGATGTACCCTGACTGCAGAAGGGAGAGATCTAACGGAGCTTCTGTGTCGTTAGTTTGTGTTAAACTCTACATGAACTTAGGGAAAGTCTTAAATCTTTTTGTGGATGGCAGATAGAAAAGATTTAATGAAAGATGAAACTGGCTGTTTCAAAATCTTCTTTGAATTTTGTGTATCTTTTAAAACGTATGAAAAATGTATGTATTGACAAGAGCAGCAGGAGCAGCAGCTCTTTTTTAGGAACATCAGAATTGTGTGAAATTTTTTATCTTGCACAATAGAACCTCCTGGAGTGAGCTCTCTTCTATTTTCAACTATCTCTGCTTTACTACAATAGATCATCCTCAAGGGGCAGATTAAAAGAGACAATTTGGAAAACCAGCTCTATCTTGCTTGTTTTTCTGTCTGTTTTGAGGCCAAGATATGAAAATCCACACTACTTCTGGTTTTTGGGTCAAATTATAAAAAAGTAAACTCCCTGAATGTACACTGTACTCACCAATACAGTGCCTTACAAAAGTATTCACATTCCATATATTTTTCACATTGTCTCGTGTTACAACCAAAAACATCTATATATTTCATTGGGATAGGACAACACAAAGTATTGCATGATTTAGAAGCGTAAGTGAAAGGATACATAGTGAAATCATTACATGCAGAAAAAAAATAATGTATTGTTTTGTCCACATTGCCAAGCATTAGTATAACATGGAAAGGGGTATAATAGTTTTGCAAGGCACTGTAATACTGAGGTTTTGCTAAGTTAAGACAAGCCAAGGGCAAGTGTTGATTGCTGAGCCTTCGCCAGGAAGCAAAGGCACCCATGAAGTATGACAATGGATTCAACAGAAGAAAAACTGGCTTGGATAAAACAAGATCAAAGGCAGGATTTAAAAAAAGCCTCTGAGGACATGCTTTGTTTGGCTTCATAAGCTCATATTTTATTGAAACGCTGTTTGTAATTAAGAGTGTGTTTTATTGTCTTATCAACAGGTTATGTGAAGAGATTTATACAAGGCCCCTTGGACAGTGGTATCTACCTTTTAATTGCAGTACTGATGTTTCATTTCAGCAAAATGACTTGTGCAACAAGTCATTTTGCTGAAATGGCCTCCCCGATCTGAATCCGAGTGGTGTTTCGTTATTGGACTTCTGGGCAAGTCACGGATTGTCCATAATGAACACCATTTTCTAGCATGAGGGTGTTCATTAGTGCACTTAGCACCAGGACACCCTAGGCAGGAGGTCAATGATCGACTTTGTTGTCGCATCGTCAGACCTTCAGCCACATGTTTTGGACACTTGGGTGAAGAGAGGGGCTGAGCTGTCCACTGATCACCATCTGGTGGTGAGTTGGATCCGCTGGAAGACGAAAAGCCAGACAGACTTGGCAGGACCAAGCGCATAGTGAGGGTCTGCTGGGAATGTCTGGCGGAGCCCTCGGCCAGGGATGTATTCAGATTCCGGGGGAGGTTGGAGACATAGAGTCCGAGTGGACCATGTTCTCCATATCCTTTGTCGATGCTGCTGCCAGTGGCTGTGACCGTAAGGTCTGTGGTGCCTGTCACGGGGGCAATCCCCGAACCCGGTGTTCGACACTGGCAGTAAGGGATGCTGTCAAGCTGAAGAAGGAGTCCTATTGGCTGCGGTTGGCTTGTGGGACTCCTGAGGCGGCTGACGGGTACCGTGAGGCCAAGCGTGCCACGGCCCGGGCTGTGACAGAGGCAAAAACTGGGCTTGGGAGGAGTTCGGTGAGGCCATGGAGAAGGACTACCGGTTGGCCTCGAAGCGATTCTGGCAAACCGTCCGGCGCCTCAGGAGGGGAAAGCAGTGCTTCGCCAACACTGTTTACAGTTGGGGTGGAGAGCTGCTGACCTCAACTGGGGACATTATCGGGCGGTGGAAGGAGTACTTCGAGGATCTCCTCAAACCTGCCGTCAAGCATTCCCTGGTGGAAGCAGAGGCTGGGGACTCGGGGTTGGACTCCTTAATCATCCAGGCTGAAGTCACCGAGGTGGTTAAAACGCTCCACGGTGGCAGGGCTTTGGGGGTGGATGAGATCCGCCCTGAGTACCTCAAGTCTCTGGATGTTGTGGGGCTGTCATGGTTGACACGCCTCTTCAACATTGCATGGCGGTCGGGCACAGTGCCTCTGGACTGGCAGACTGGGGTGGTGGCCCCCCTTCATAAGAAGGGTGACCAGAGGGTGTGTTCCAACTATAGGGGGATCACACTCCTCAGCCTCCCTGGTAAGGCCGATAGTCGAACCTTGGCTTCAGGAGGAGCAGTGTGGTTTTCGTTCCGGCCGTGGAACACAGGACCAGCGCTACACCCTCTGCGGGGTACTCGAGGGTTCATGGGAGTTTGCCCAACCGGTCCGCATGTGTTTTGTGGACCTGGAGAAGGCATTCGACTGTGTCCCTCGTCGTGCCCTGGGTGGGGGTGCTCCAGGAGTACGGAGTCGGGGGGCCTTTATTATGGACCATCCGGTCTCTGTACAAGCCGAGCAGGAGTTTGGTCCGCATTGCCCGCACTAAGTCGGGCCTGTTCCCAGTGCATGTTGGACTCCGGCAGGGCTGCCATTTGTCACCGGTCCTGTTCATAACTTTTATGGACAGGATGAAGATCAGCTCCTCCAAGTCCGAAGCCATGGTTCTAGACCGGAAAAGGGTGGCTTGTCCTCTTCAGGTTGGAGGGGAGTTCCTGCCTCAAGTGGAGGAGTTCAAGTTTCTTGGGGTTTTGATTGGTGCGGCTGCCACAGTAATGGGGACACTGTTGTGGTGAAGAGAGAGCTGAGCCAAAAAGCGAAGCTCTTGATTTACCGGTCGATCTACGTTCCTACCCTCACCTATGGCCATGAACTTTGGGTCATGACCGAAAGAACGAGATTCCGGATACAAGCGGCTGAAATGAGCTTCCTCCGTAGGGTGGCCGGGATTTCCCTTAGAGATAGGGTGAGGAGCTCGGCCATCCGGGAGGAGCTCGGAGTAGAGCCACTGCTCCTCCACACTGAGAGGAGCCAGTTGTTGTGGCTCGGGCATCTATACCGGATGCCTCCTGGACGCCTTCCTCGGGAGGTGTTCCAGGCACGTCCCAACGGGAGGAGGCCCAGGGGACGGCCCATGACACGCTGGAGGAACTATGTCTCTCAGTTGGCCTGGGAACGCCTTGGGCTCCCCCCGGAGGAGCTGGAGAAAGTGTCTGGGGAGAGGGACGTCTGGGTGTCTCCACTGGGTCTGCTGCCCCCGTGACCCGCTCCCGGATGAAGCGGAAGACGACAAGTACGAGTACGACTTGTGCAACCCCATGTGCCATTTTTTCCATTTTCTGGCATTTTTCATTATATATATTACAATTAATCAGAAATTAATTGCAGTAGTTATGACCTCATTTTGCCTGAAATTAATTAAATCATTATTGTTCATGCATTTCCTCATTATTTACTATAATAAATAAATAAAGAGGGATTTCTTGACAATATGCTTTAATAATTTCCCTACTTGTAGTAAAACAGCTACTTATCTGTTTGCTGCTGACTGAGTTAGACATTAACATCAAATCCTTAGAAGAAGTTAGTATATGACTTAATCTGAATTTAGCTCACAGTAGACACAAAATCAAAGCAAGTGAAAAGAAAAAAAGAGTCGCTCAAGTCAGTCTGACAAATACACAGACGATACTCTGCGCTGCAATGGCTCCTGCACATAAATTCTTACCTGCTTTGCATTCACATGCAGCATAAAGGTAGTTGTTGGTTCGTAGGAGCTTGCACTGTCCATATGTCCCACAGTCATTGATGCATGGAGTCAGGTACGCACGCATATACACTTCTGCTGTTACATTGGTGCACGCTTTAAACCTGAGAAGGAAAAACCACAAGCAGGCAAGGATAATACAGCGGTAACAATCACAAATTTTAGTTCGCAATTATTTTCATTTTTCCACATTCTTTCATTTCACGATTTGTTATTAAACCATATTTTACAAAATACGATTTAATGTAAGGCAAAAAGAATAATTTCATGTAATGTTGTGTCTCTCTAACTGCTTGCATTGAAAACAGATACGTTGTGGCATGTAAAGCTGCTAACTTAAAAAATAATATTGACAAATGTTTTTCATTACATTTTGCTTTGACAGAATGACATAAAATAAACTATTATGTATAATATACTATCAGTCTATCTGCAAATTCTGTAAATTAACAAGCTCACACTGCAATAAGCGTATCAGCTAAAACATCCAATATGCTAAACAGATGGTTGCCTAACATGTTAGCTGCTAATGTGCTAGATTACGACGCTATGATAAACAGTTTGGTCATGCTAGCCTCATTGTTGCTGGTACATTATTATGTAAACCTTCATGTTTTACTACAGTTGACTGTTTTTTATAACCATCTTGAGCAACATATGCTGGAAATCAAAAGGATATTTGAGGGTTTGGATACTGGAACATTTTACTTTATAAGGCATGAGCGATTAACTTCATAAATAGTTTTTTTTTCAAACCATTTTTGTTTCTAACAACCCAGCAATAAACATGTACACAAATTTAACCTCTGTTAAGTATTTTGATTGATTACTTAAATCTTAGAGTGAAGCACCTTCAGATATTTTCGTTTCTGTTCTTCTGTTCATAAAGTTTCAACTGACCATTTTTTTATTTGCGGTTCAGATATATAAAAATAAATATAATGGGATTGAGCCACTTACACTGTCAGTTTTCAGCTGAAGCAAGCCTGGACTAATTTAGCATCTTTTAAAGTGTGAAATGCAACATACGGCAATGTGAATGCTGTCACCATTTTCAAACCTCAGTTACACTTTGAAAGGAAAATGAGCACATGTCTCACACCATCTGTTATCTACCTCAAATCTAACTGGAACTCCCAAGAGGTGCTGATAAAATTATGTTTCATTAATTTCCGTTCATGTTTTTTGAATCATTAAAGATTTGGTAAAAGGCTCAATCTGCGGCAACACTTAAAAACTTAGAAATATGATTTCATTGGATGACTTTATAGCATTATTTGTCCCACCTTCTCTCAGTGACATCTCTCACACTGACTTAAAATAAACCCTCAGAGAATAAATGTGTGTATTTATTGAATACATCTGCAGAGCACAAACGATTGGAGGGAGCATTCGATAGCACAAGATATGATCTAGTCCACAAAAGATAAGAGCTGTGACCTTTACAAAAAGCACAACATGCTGACAGTTTGGTTTGCTAAATGTGCTATTGCTGGTAAAAATGCAGAATGCACCTTTTAATCTAAAATTCACCCTGTAACAAAAATGTCATTAAAATAGTAATGACAGTTTGACTTTAACATTTTGGAGACTATGTAAAATGTATGTATGTTTGAATCCTTATGTTTAAATTTCTTAGTGTACAACAGAGAAATGGTCTTCCATGTCACGTGCATCTAAATGCCAAACTGAGCTGCTTGAGAATAGCATGGTTTCCATATCACAGTGCTAAATTATTAAATTTGGTAAACCAAGTAGCGATTGTTTGAAGACGTGCTATAAAAATACTTTACTTCCTGTGTTGTGATAGTCTTCCTGCAGAAGAGAGCAAACATTGTCTCACCGAGGCTGCTATGGGGTGTTGGGACCAACGCTGTGAACTGATTATGAGAACGTCAAAAATTTATGAGCAACAGTCAACAAGCTCGTTTCAGTGAATTTTTGCTTGTAAATCCAGTTATGTTTTGTTTTTTCAGACTTTCTGGGTAAATAATCCAGAGAGTACACCTTACAGACTTCTTTCCACTTTAAAGGCCCTGTTAGATGTTTTGGGAAATGTGTTTATTCACCTTCCTGCTGAGAGCTGGAACAGATGATACCTTGCTCCTGTGTTGTCAGAAGAATACTGATATATGTACAGAGCAGTTCAGGCCTCTTTTTCCAGTCTCATTGTTGAGCTCAACTGCAGAAGCTGGCAAAGACCTTAAGCCCACAGCTATAAAAATGATATTAAGTGTCTATGTCAAGTCAAGCAAATAAACACATCTAAAGTTGTCGAACCATCTCTGTAAAGATGTGATTTTTGTTACATGTGGGTGAATTAAGTTATGCAGTGAAGCACTATTGCATTCTTACCCGTGTTCGGTGGCACACAAAGAGCGCAGACTGAGGTACCAGGTTCCTGTTTGTGGGTAGGGAATTCGCAGTTTGGTAATATTAGAGGATACGTTCACAGAGAGGAAAAACCCAGCAACAGATTCTGGTAAAAAAACAACAAAGATTTATAAACTGATTCAGTTTCACTGATACAGAAAAATTAAACCAAATAACCTATAATAGCAATCTAATACATTTGTCATGTAAAAAATTCAGATGTTTTTGCTTTGATTATTTTTGATGGACAGATGGAATGGTGAATGAACAAATGAATGTACAAATTGATTGAGATATGATATGATATGATATGATATGATATGATCGATTTTTTTCAAACTCTATTCTATACTTATCTAGACCTGGACACTGGTAAATCCAACATACCTGATTCACATTTCAGGGATGAATTTTCTCTCAAGAAGAGAGGCATTCCGTGATTAAGGCAGCCGAACACTGTCAGATTTGCTCCCTTCAGCATAGACTGCAGGAAGAAAAAACAGAAGAAAATGCCAATCAACTGTACAACCATCAACCATCTGCTGCCATCCTGCAAGTGAGCTCACACTATTCATGATTACCTCAGGACTCTGCTCTCCTCAGCCATGAAACAGTATACTTTAAAACTAACAAATCAAGTGAAACTGCTTTACATTTGTCTGCCAGAGGCACCTAGATGAAGACGTTGGCAGTTTATCTCCTTACAGCATCAATTATACAATAACATGCTCATGCATTAAAAGGAAATTCAGAAGAATTATTCAGGCGTTGGGAGCTGCATATGCTGATATACAATAGCTCATGCTGTAGAAAGGGAAATGGAGGCAATCTAGTTTAGTGTCAGCACAGGAAAAACATGACAAAAAGCAGCAAAAAATAGAAATGTATTTATAAATTGTCAAAGGGTATTCAAGAACTGTATTTGACACTTCACAACTCTACTTAGTCATGCTCTTTCTGTCATTCCCAGTAAATAAAGTAATAAATTGGTTTATAACTAATGTAAAAACTGTCCAACTAAGTTACTGAAATGGAAAGTTTCCTCAAAATCACTGAAGTCATTTTGTCTGAGTTAAAAAAAAGAAAATAATAGTTTTCTGCCATTAAAGGCATTTACTTTGTGTCCAAAGGGAAATAAGGATGTCTTAAGGATTTATAAGATTCCCATGCCTACTCATAGCAGAAAATAAGCATAATGTATATGCAGGGAGCTGGCAATGTTGTTGATTAATGCAACGACAAACGCTTTGCCACGTGCTGAGATTTCAGGCTTCCTAAACCCGCCATCTGGCCTGCACACTCTTGGTGGTTGAACTAAATCAAGTCCGCTAGCATTTTAAGATGTTTTCTCCCCTCCTATGTTCAATTCCAGCTCTACCCTAAAACCTGAAAATTAAGAATTAAGTAAGAAATACTCAAGTGTGGAGAACTAAAAGAGCCTGCCAGACACTGGCCATAAAGAAGGAAGGGGATAACAGTTTCTTGATTTTTGATACAAACTTAAATATCTCATGAGCATTTAATGGATTGCAACAATTTACAGCAGCACACACCAGAAATTGTTCACAGCAGATGTAAAGCTGCCAGAAATACAGTCAACTCCTCTAAGTCAAAGGTTATAATTCTCAACCAGAAAAAGGTGGAATGCCTCCTACGGGTACGGGGTCAATTAGTGCTTTAGACAGCATAATTTAAAACTATCTTGTGTCTTGTTCACAAGCAATGATAGGATGAGGCATGGAGTGAGGCCTCAACTGTAATGATATGGATGGATGGATGGATGGATGGATGGATGGACGGATGGATGGATGGATGGATGGATGGATGGATGGAGTTCCAAGGCAAATGATCACTAGAGAATCAATTCTGCTAAAATTCTCTGAGCCTGATAACCAGAGATCCTATCCAAATTACCTTTGTATTCTGCCATACTGAGATATTTTTCTGTGTTTCTTTCTTTTCACTCTTCCACATGCAAACTGAGTTTTCAATGGAAAAAAAACAGATTATTTTCATGTCTGGACTGGTTATCTGACTTTTTTAATGATAACAGAGGACCTACTTTGGCTTTTTTGTTAAAAAGCTGAACAGTGGAGCGTTTTTATGGGTTATTTGAAACCTGTCTCACTTTTTTCTGACATCCATTAAACCTCTTTCACATTGTTCAGGAAGATTTTAGCGTTGCATTTCTTTAGCAAAACTCAGGATATTCCTCTTTTGAATTTGTCATTTTCTGTTGTGGTAGCAGCATCGGAGCCAGTGACTGAAAAAATCCAAACAAACTGATAGAGAAGGCTGGCTCTGTTGTGGAGCTCTGGAGATAGTTGTACAAAGAAGGATGCCTCATAAAATAAAGAACATTATGGACAACCCTTGGCATCCTCTTCACAACAGTGTGTCTTCAGTCAGAGGCTTCTTTTAATGGGATAGAAAGAGATAAATAAGGCTCCGCCATCACCTTCAATGCATTTAATACAGTAGCTTACATAATTTCATCACCAAAAAGGCCATGCTGGCTGAAATGTTTTGGACATATCAAAGTATTCCTTTGCATGAGCGATGCAGCTCTCACAAGCCACATATATCACAGAATATGCAACAGAATCAATGCAACTACTCAAAGCAATTACCCAATAATAAAAAAATGTAATCTCATTTAAGCAATATGCAGGTGCTCTGTCTGCTCAGATGAATATTCAGTTACCTGGTACCTGATCCCAATACACTTGCTTTATTCAAACCGAAAGTGCATTGAAGGTGGCACAGAAAGACAGAAAATGACTTCGTGTTCTGCAAAACTTACTTAATTACTACTTAATTTTCTCGTGGTTAGACCTTTGTAACATGGATTTATAATACACCAACAAAAATGGTGAGATAGGAGGCTGTGTGACAGCAGTTTAACAGATTGCCCAGATGAAAGAGTAGTGTAGCTGGAACCAGACAGTCATCATTTATTGTTAAAATACAAATAAGTGCCGTAAAAAATATTTAACAGAGATTGTAAATCTGTGGAGATATCACTGTTATGAGTATTTCTTTTAAAAGCAGTATTGAGTCAAATAATTTTACATGTTTAAATATGATCAATGAGATTATGTTTGGTGACACATATCATTAAATAAATTAAAAACTATTATCCAATCATCATCCACTTTATTATGTTGCTGATTTGGAACACATTCTGAAATCCGACTGAGAAAACATGACTCTGACTAAACTTTCAGGCTTTGTGCTTGTTGGGACCCACAGCCATGGATTGCAACATTAAAATCCGGTACAGACTTTTCTGGGACTTTCAAAATAAATTGCATTTAACCGACTTCCAGCCCAACTTAGGAGGGGGGGTAGCAGCAGACTTCCCATGATGCCACTGGCTGTATAAAAGCACCCCCTTTCCAAGGAATCTTTTTCTTCCACCAAAGAGACAGCACGCTAATGTCTCTTTGCTGGCAAACAGACATACACTCTTCAAACTGGATCCAAGGGTGTCATAAGATCACGCGATCATATGCACAAGTTAAGTACGAATGAATCACTGTTTGTGTACCCGGTATTCATTCATAAAAAGGGGTAAATTAAGGTATAAGCATTGCTTGACTTTCTCTCTGAGGCCTGCAGAAGCAAACTGTGTTCCAGAGAATGCCCTGTAGAGACGCTGTTTCTACGAAGCCGAGTGGAGCGGTTTTCCCGGTCTGAAAGCACGACAACAGGAGCCGCATGGTTACGGTAACGGGCAGCCACTCCCCACAGCTAAGGAGGTTAGCTGTAGCTAACCGCTTGTTGACTGTGGACGTTTCTTCAAACTTCGCCGCCCTGGACAGCTTTTCCTCAGCATGGTTCGGAGGTTAGGTTTGGGCAGAGAGATTTAGGATGAAATGATCTAAACGTTTTTCATTTTATGAAGTTTGGTTTTGTTTGTGTGAAACTCAGCTATCTTGGTGCTAGCAGGCTATCTGCAGCACACGTACTCAGTTTTGTGTTCTGTGTTTGTGTGTTTTTAAAGTTAAGACAAACTTGACTTGAAGGGTGATTTTAAACACAGAAGATTGATCATAACGCGCTGTCCGCGCTTATGCATTTTAACCCTTTTATTAACGTTTTTTTTCAAAGGTTTGTGTTTGATTCTGGTGCTAAGCTATCAGCTTCTTTTGTTAGCTTTAGCTGCTAACAAGTAAGAACATGTGCTTGCTGCTAAAGAATATTTACCCAGAAAGGTTGTTAGGTTTCAATCCAGTAAATAATAGTTCCCTAAACATTATTTTACTAAACGTGATAACTAAGTAAACACCATTAAGCCCCATTTCTCCAGAAAGATTTGTCTCTTTTCCAAAATATTCCCTTAAATATTTTACCATTTCCTTAATAATATTTTTTTTTAATATTATTTTAATAAACAAAGGCAGCTGTTGGGATTCTACAGCCCTACAACCGCTTGTTGACTGTGGACGTTTCTTCAAACTTCGCCCCTTGGACAACATTTCCTCACCATGGTCAGAGGTTAGGTTTGGGCAGAATAACATTTAGGATGAAATGATCTAAACGTTTTTCATTTTATATTACTTTATAGAATTTAGTGTGCATTCAATTTATGCCATCACCAATCAAAAGGGAAATACAAGCATTGTTATTGGCCCACTCTGTCTGTAGTTTAGCCTGCAACTGGAAAGGTAGTAAATATGTAATTTAGCTCAGAAGAAGGCAAATGAAAACTTGACACATTTAAAACATTTGCACTTCCAGCTATGGCAGTGTAGCTACAAAAATTACAGATGCAAGACAACTCTGGTATCAGACTGATGTAGGGACAGACCAAGGGTCAGACTGATAGATGGAAAGATAGGTGGACAAACAGATGTATGGATGAATGGATATAAAAGGAAGGGCTGGAGAGATGGGTGGATAAACAGATGGACGGCCGGATGGCTGGACAAATGAAGGGACAAATAGAATGATAGACAGACAGATGGATGGACGATTTACTGAGGATTCAGTTGTAAACAATCTCCTATCCAATAAACCTAAGGAAATTTTTTCACTCCACCCAAATGAAGCTGCGATACCAAATGAAGTGTGAAACCAAGGAATTTGACTGATCCAAGGAAGCTGTAGTTTAACAAACAAATAAATGGTGTTGGATTACTTTATTTTCAAGAGGAAGCTACACCTACACCAACCCTTCTTGCACCTCACAGAAAGAGTTTGGCTTGAGGCATCTTTCAGAGTCAGAGGATTTCTCAGGGCTGATCTGCTGTTCCACCCTGCTATCTTTACAGGAGATCATGTGTTGGGCGATCCCTTCTCTTGACTTGCCGTAAACATCCTGGTTCACCGGTAAACAGCAGGAATTAAGGAAGCAAGATCATATCAAGATGAAGCTGATTATTTTCAGAGTTTCAGATTTATTATCTCCACTCCCTCTGCTCGAGTGAGACCAGGAAACTGTTTTGCTGAAACTCCACTCTGCAGATCCGCGTGGCGCTTAAATTAAGATTTGTCCGATAACTTCTGAGGCTCCGTTTGTCTTCCAGGTTTATCTACCTTCAACACGCCGTATCTGTGCTATCCGTACACAAAGGCCAGCACTTTTAAGGGGATTTAAAACACCTCATAAAAGAGCTTTGTTGCCGGGCCATTATGTGATTTGCTTTTGATTACCATGATTTCTTGTTCTGGTTTAAGCCCTATTATAAATTCAGGTCTGTAATTTTAATGGGTTTTTTTTTATTTGTGCTTTATGGCCTGCGCATGTAAAACACTCTGTAGCATTGTTGTAAAACATAGCTAAATTAATAACATTTAACAGTGTGATTTATATTCCGGATCCATTATGCATCAGTTAGTTATGATGGCTGAATGTGAGTGGCAAAGGCATAATTCACTCTGGAGTGCCATCTACCAAGAAATTACTAATCAAGGTTTCAGGATGAGAGGAAAACAGTAGGACATTTCATGAATAAAGTAAAAGAAGAGTAAGTTTTAATCCATAAATAAGAGGAAAATAGATGAATGAATTCATGTAATCTGTTTTTTTTTAATTCCAGCCTGATACAACCAAGACATGAAAAGGCTGAAATGTGTTCTTTATTCGACATATTGTGGTCCTCCAGATAAATTACCTAGATTATAACTGTCTATTTTATATTTAATCAAAATTAGCCAACCCTCTTAACTCTGATGCACCTAAATACAATCCAATGCAACCAACTGCCTTCAGAAGTCGCTTAATTAATAAATACAGGCCACTTCTCACTGAAAATATAGCTGTTCTGTTAAGGCTTCACTAATGTTGTTAGTCAACATAAGTGAAAAAAACAGGATCATGAAGACCAAAGAATACAGTAGACCGATGAGGGATGAAGTTGTGGAAAGGTTTAAAACAGGGTTAAATTATAAAAGAATATCCAATGCTTTAAAAACCATCATCCAAAAATGGAAAGAGCGTGGTACCACTCAAACAAGAGATCACCTTTAATGGCCGTTTAAAACCTAAAAGGGTGGTGGACGTCAAAATAGAATAGAATAGAATAGAATAGAATAGAATAGAAATATCCCTTATTTTTGCACATCAGGGAAATTCAGGTGTGTCAGCAGCAAAGTAAAAGTATTAGTCAAAGAAAGCATGCACTCACAAAGGCAACAAAATGTAAAAATCAAAAAGTAAAAGACTCTACAGTAAGTGAGAAATTTACAGCATAAGAAAAATAAATGCTGTACAGTTATTAAAGTGTGGTTCAACCTCCAGCAGAACATTGCAAAACACAGCCAAACTGCAATAGAATAGTTTAGATCAAAGCATATTCATGTGTCAGAATGGCTCTGTAAACGTTTTGACCAAAGCCAAATGAGAATAAGTGGCAAGACTTGAAAATTACTGTTCACAGACACACTACATCAAACCTGACAGAGCTTGGGTTATTTTGCAAAAAAAAGAGTGAGGAAGATTTTCAGCTCTAATAGCAGCAAATGGCAGTTGTACAAAGAAACGTCTTTGAGGTAGTGAAATTAAAAGCATGCCACACTTCAGATTTTTACTTGTAAAAAATTTTGAAAAACTATTATTCCTCTTTCACTACACAATTATTTGCAATTTCATGTTGGTCAATCACATAACATCATAGTAAAATACACTAAAGTTTGATTGCAACGTGACAAAATGGGGAAAAGTGAATGAATGCTTTTGCAAGGCATTATAAGACTGTCTATTTTCATCAGGAAAATAAAAGTCTGCCTTATCTAATGAATCATTTGTACTCGTCTTTTGCCTTTTTTTTCTTACAAAACTTTTACTGGAGTCTCTCTCACCACTCCAAGGAAGTAAACCAAAACAAAATGGCTTGGGACTCTGCTTCAGTACACACCACAGAGTTTTTCTGCCATCGGCTGTTTCTTATTGTGCTCTTTTTTCACCCCAGTTCACGAGCACTGCAGATCTGGACAGGCTTGATTTAATTGCTTTCTCACTAGTTTAAACATAAACTGATTAAAACTCTTGAGTTTTTATGACTAAACAATACACGTACAGTATAATAAACACAACCAGTTGTTTGCTATTCCAGTGCCTTACTAATTTCTGTTGTTTAGACAGTATTTCATTAAAAACAGGTTATAAAATTGCTTTGTACTCTGTTCATTAAGTTCAGTCAGCTTGGACCCCTCAGGGTTATTGAAGTAGCCTTTTCGGTTTGGATTATAAAACAAAAAATAACAAAACATACCATTAAAGAAGCATGGATATATCAAACAGTGAACCGAATTGTTTGTATTTTGTTGCATAACAATGTTTTGGATTTTTTTAGTTCCTTACAACTAGCCTCTTTGCCATCACCCTAATTTTAAGCTCCCTCTACAGATACTCATATTAATGTTGGGACACTCCGAAACATTAACATTACATCAAGTATGTTAAAAATTGTGGAACAGATAATTATATAACACATTTTTTGTGTAATTGCAATACTTATCAGAAATCTAAAAACATACATTTGTGGTATTTTTGTGCTTAACTGGTATAAAAGTATGGTATGCTGATTTCTGCTACAGCATTAATTACATGGTCTTTATTATGATGTGTGAGATATAACAGCATATTAAGTTATGTATAAATAAATACAAGGATGATGGAGCAGCTTCTTGAAGGAGTGTCCCATTTCTCAGTGGGATATTTTAACCATTTCCTCAGTTAAGTGGCAATGGATGGGTGGAGGGGTAATCCAGGAAAACAGAGTTCAGCCTTCAATTTAGCATTTAATTACCTCAGTTTGTTTTTGTTTTTAAAAATCAATCACTATAGTTACTCAAGAGAGGGCTTTGTCAGAAAGGTATTTACAAGAAGCAATAAAGTTAAAATTAATTTAATTGTAAGTTGCTGTTATTGTAGAATACTAGCTATTACAGTGTTTTATATTGTAAGAAGTACCCCACTACTCCCTTCAGCATTGGTGAACCAACCAGAAAGTGGTTTGAGTGAAGGTCGGAGAAGAGGTGCAATGAGTTCCAAATGAAGCAAAGCAGGGCTGCATCCATCAAATCCAAGCAAACCTTGGTTGTTGTTTTTGTAAAAGTACTGCAGAGGTCCAAAGTTGACCAGCAACACAATCTGTTTATTTCACCATCATGTCGTTAACAAGTTAAAAAGATGAAGTGAGGGAATCTCATTGTGAGCATCTTTTAGTCCCTTAAAACATTAACAAAGCTATTTCAGATGCACCAAGGTTTAGATTTGTTTATTATACTAAAGTTTTTCCGTTTTATTTGCACATAAATAAAACCCCAACAAATCAGTAAGATTCAGCTTTGCTTAAACTATGCTCAAGAATTTACAGGTTACGTTATACCAGAAAATACCCTCACTGCAGTGTTTTTAAAACTTGAAACGAGCCAAAATGTTTGATTATTTGCCTAAAACAGCTTGAAACTATTACTACCCTAATCTTATTTTAAATTTCTATTTGACCTTTACATAGGGAAAATAGATGTGAGCAAGTGAAATGTTTTAAACCGCTCTAAAAAATATTTTTAAGTGCTTTGAGTTTGATTTTTGGAGGATTCTGAATGTACAACATTTTGGATCTTGCATCTCCAGAGGAAAATGATTGCACTGGTCCTTGTAGAGCAGAAGCAGCTCCACAGAAACTTAATGAGCATGTAGGTGGTGTGCAGAATCACAGTAATGTGACACAAGGATGGGCAGCTTTGTCAATGTTACCTGCTTGTATACGGGATGAGCTCATGATTGTGTCATGATGATGAATGGTTGTGGTATTTCCTTCTAAAATAAGCAGACACACTCACACAGTAAACATCACGCTCGAAGCAAAACAAGAGGCTGGGTTGTCAAATCGTGGGTCTGTGCAGATTCACAGAAATGCAAAAATGGAAGATTAAATATAATGTAAAATGATTATAGAAGGTGCTGTATTGATACATCTGTCATACTATCATTAAAAATTCTGCAACGAGAAGCCTTAAGTTGTAAATTACTTTGAGATTATCCAATATAGTCTCTGTTTTTCATTATATTTAAAACCAACTTATGTCGAGTTTTTCCAAGGTTTAGACTCTTTCTAATTATCATGTTTTGCTGTCAGTTTTTTATCTAGGTTTTCTGTATAGAAAAGTTATGGTTTGTGTTTGATACGTTAGAGTCCTGAAATAAATATATATTTAATTAGCTGTTTTCTGTGTTGGAAATTCTGAGGAAATTACATGACTACTATGTTGCGTTTTACTAGTTAATAGTGTTAACTTCAAGGCACGGTGGTGGCACAGGAGTTAAGCGCTTGTCCCATGTATGGAGGCCTTGTTCCTTGACGTGACTGTCATGGGTTCGAGTCCCAGCCCGTTGATGTTTGCTGCACGTCTCCCCCTCTCTCCACCCCATTTCCTGTCAGCTCACTTTATGTCAAAAGACTCCCTGCCATGAGTGTCTCAATTTAGAAATTTCATTTATGCTGCACATAAGTATCACTAATACAGAATCTATGCAAGAGTTACTTAAATGCAGCGATAACCCAATAATATTATTCAATCTCATGCTATCCTATGCATATGCTCTGTCTACACTGTTGAAAATTTACTCCCATCGAGATGTGGATAGCTCGAAGTGGTTCCAACAGCAGGGAATCCTGCCCCATTTTCTGATTAATTCAGCTAACAATTATTTGACCACTTGGGGCACCCAGACTGTTTATAGAGCGTTTACCTTTCATCCTTAGATGGTCAGGTATTTTTTTAAGTATAGGAAAATAAAATACATAAGATGAAAACCAAATTAACATACCCTCTCTTGACCCTCCCTGTAGTACATTGTAAATTTTACACTCTTCATCCCAATACACATGCACTGTACAAAATGGGGATGCATCATAAAAGATATTTACTTCATAGACCTGACTTGAAGTTTATAAAATGTGCTTCAGTTCTTCTAGTTTAGACCGACGTAACATTTTTAGATACACCAACATATATAGGGTAAGAATATGTGTGGCAGCTGCTTTGGATTCCACTTCAGTACACTATGTTGGCGCTGTAATGGATATTGAGTTTGTTATTATGTCCCTTCTGCATGCAATATTAAAGTGCCGCACTGTATTAATATACTGTGGACAATGGAGATACCCTCTGCTCAATCCTAACTCTACCTCTTTATAAGCAGACAGCAGATGGCAGAGACTAATTGTCGCTCCCCAGGCACGGCACCAATAATGGCTCCAATTATAGAGAAGCAAAAGCACACCACTCCTAAACCCAGAGATTTGAGTGAATTACCATGGTTGCTCATTAAACAATGGTGCTCCTGTCATGCCAACGCGTTGCTCTCCTTTATGTTTAGTTTAGTTTGGAGTGTAGATGGAGATGGAAATTTTTCTCTGGCATGTCTACCCTTGTTTCAGAATGTACATGTGGGTAAAAGTGATTAACTGTCAAGTATTCATACCTGGGTGTGAAATATGTTTTTTGTACTGCAGTCTTTTTTTCAAGCTGCTCATTTTATAAGCATGTTGACTGTATTGTGTTTGCAGACACTTAAACTAGAGCTTTATTTTTCATCAATAACATCCTTTTTTTGCATCTGGCAGACTTGTGAGAACTAACTTCTCATTAAGTTACTGTGAAAGCGGACTTTGTTTATCCCTCTCCTCTGCATCTGCAGAGCTCAGCTCTGGTAGATGACCTTCACAGTTGCGGTATCTGAGTCTCGTCCAGAGTCACAAAAGCATAATGAAATAAAGACATAACCATAGGTTCACAGTCATAAGATTATAGAAGACAAAGTTCAACCGAGTCATGAAACTTTAGGATGCATCAGATCATTACAAATCACAGTATTACTTTGTGATTCTCTGAAATTAAGCAGCAGAAGTTGCTCAGTAAAAGCACAGAAAAAAAAGAAATCCAAGCATGATGTATGTAACCTAGTTAAAATGGCAGTTTTTGAGAAATAATGTACTCGTACTCGTCGTCTTCCGCTTATCCGGGACCGGGTCACGGGGGCAGCAGACTCAGCAGAGACACCCAGATGTCCCTCTCCCCAGACACCTCCTCCAGCTCCTCCAGCTCCTCCGGGGGGAGCCCAAGGCGTTCCCAGGCCAGCGTGTCCTGGGCCGTCCCCTGGGCCTCCTCCCGGTGGGACGTGCCTGGAACACCTCCCGAGGAAGGCGTCCAGGAGGCATCCGGTATAGATGCCCGAGCCACCTCAACTGGCTCCTCTCGATGTGGAGGACCAGCGGCTCTACTCCGAGCCCCTCCCGGATGGCCGAGCTCCTCGCCCTATCTCTAAGGGAGGCTCCACCCTACGGAGCTCATTTCAGCCGCTTGTATCCGGGATCTCATTCTTTCGGTCATGACCCAAAGTTCATGGCCATAGGTGAGGGTAGGAACATAGACCGACCGGTAAATCGAGAGCTTCGCTTTTCGGCTCAGCTTTCTCTTCACCACAACGGACCGGCAAAGCGCCCCCATTACTGCGGCAGCCGCACTGATCCATCTGTCGATCTCCCGCTCCATTCTCCACTCACTCCTGAACAAGACCCCAAGATACTTAAACTCCTCCACTTGAGGCAGGGGCTCCCCTCCAACCTGAAGAGGACAAGCCACCCTTTTCCGGTCGAGAACCATGGCCTCGGACTTGGAGGAGCTAATCCTCATCCCAGCTGCTTCACACTCGGCTGCGAACCGCCCCAGCGCATGCTGTAGGTCTTGGCTAGAGGGGGTCAGCAGGACCACGTCATCTGCAAAAAGAAGAGACGAAATCCTCTGGTCCCCGAACCAGACCCCCTCCGGCCCTTGGCTGCGCCTAGATATCCTGTCCATAAAAGTTATGAACAGGACTGGTGACAAAGGGCAGCCCTGCTGGAGTCCAACATGCACCGGGAACAGGTCCGACTTAGTGCCGGCAATGTGAACCAAACTCCTGCTCCACTCGTACAGGGACCGGGTGGCCCCTAATAAAGGGCCCCCGACTCCATACCCCTGGAGCACCCCCCACAGGGCATCACGAGGGACACAGTCGAATGCTTTCTCCAGGTCTACAAAACACATGTAGACCGGTTGGGCAAACTCCCATGAACGCTCGAGTACCCTGTAGAGAGTATAGAGCTGGTCCAGTGTAGCACGGCCGGAATGAAAACCAAACTGTTCATCCTGAAGCCGAGGTTCGACTATCAGCCGGACTCTCCTATCCAATACCCTGGTGTAGGCCTTACCAGGGAGGCTGAAGAGTGTGATCCCCCTGTAGCTGGAACACACCCTCCGGTCCCACCCCACCACCCCAGTCTGCCAGTCCAGAGGCACTGTCCCCGACCCCCACGCAATGTTGAAGAGGCGTGTCAACCATGACACCCCCACAACGTCCAGAGATTTGAGGTACTCAGGGCGGATCTCATCCACCCCCGAAGCCCTGCCACCGCGGAGCTTTTAAACCACCTCGGTGACTTCAGCCTGGGTGATGAAAGAGTCCAACCCCAAGTCCCCAGCCTCTGTTTCCACCAGGGAATGCGTGATGGCAGGATTGAGGAGATCCTCGAAGTACTCCTTCCACCGCCCGATAATGTCCCCAGTCGAGGTCACCAGCCTCCCACCCCCACTATAAACAGTGTTGCCGAAGCACTGCTTCCCCCTCCTGAGGCGGCGGACGGTTTGCCAGAATCGCTTCAAGGCCAACCGGTAGTCCTTCTCCGGTAGCCTCACCGAACTCCTCCCAGGCCAGAGTTTTTGCCTCTGCCACCGTCCGGGCCGCTGCACGCTTGGCCTCACGGTACCCGTCAGCCGCCTCAGGAGTCCCACAAGCTAACCACAGCCGATAGGACTCCTTCTTCAGCTTGACAGCGTCCCTTACTGCCGGTGTCCACCACCGGGTTCGGGAATTGCCGCCGCGACAGGCACCGCAGACCTTAAGGCCGCAGCTACGGGCAGCAGCATCGACAATAGATGCGGAGAACATGGTCCACATCCCCCAGAATCTGGTCAAAGCTCTCCCGGAGGTGGGAGTTGAATACATCCCTGGCCAAGGGCTCCGCCAGACGTTCCCAGCAGACCCTCACTATGCGCTTGGGCCTGCCTAGTCTGTCCGGCTTTCTCCTCCTCCAGCGTATCCAACTCACCACCAGTTGGTGATCAGTGGACAGCTCAGCCCCTCTCTTCACCCGAGTGTCCAAAACATGCGGCCAAAGGTCTGATGATACGACAACAAAGTCGACCATTGACCTCCTGCCTAGGGTGTCTTGGTGCCAGGTGCACTGATGGACACCCTTATGTTTGAACATGGTGTTCATTATGGACAATCCGTGACTAGCACAGAAGTCCAGTAACAAAACACCACTCGGATTCAGATCGGGGAGGCCATTCCTTCCGATCACGCCTCTCCAGGTGTCACTGTCATTTCCCACGTGGGCGTGGGAAATGACAGTGACACCTAACCCTAACCCTATACTGAAGACAATAAAACCAGTATGTCTGAGGGAGATGTTATGGTTTCATTCGCTTGCAATCGAGCAAAGTTGTAATTCATGCTAACATGACATTAAAAAAGAGCCACATATTTCTAATTTGTTATTTTTACAATGATGTTATAGCTTTGTTCTACAAAATAATGTGGCAAACCTTAAAAATGCATAAAATACATGCAGTTCAAGGATTGAGATTTCCAAGTACTTTCTGATAAGACATGGTAAAAGCCTCTCTCATAAATTACTAATACAATGTATGAATTTTGAAAAAAAAGGCATGTCACACATTAATGATGGCCTTCTCAGTAATCTGTGAAAATGCCTTAACTGGCATTACAGCTATCAGTTGCTGTTTGACCAACCTTTTGTATGTTTCCACTACTGATTTTGATCATTAATTTATTAGCAAAAAACTCTTAAGCTTTTGAGGTTGAAAGGCCTCATTTCCATCACCCTAATTTCTAACTCCCTTGGACTGAAGTCAGGACTCTGGCTGAACTACTCCAAAAAGTTTACATTTTCTTCCAGTCAGAAGAAACACATTTGTCAGATTAAAAGATAACTTTAAATCCAAATATAACTGGGGTATGGATAGTTATGAGCTTAATTATTAAAAAAATATACTTGTTAAAATATGTCATTTAGAAATGGTGATTCTTATTATCTGTGTGCGTAGGCCACTAACATTTGGTCTCTATTGTAAAAAGCAGATTTTGCTGTAATACTTCAACATAAATTGTCATCGATATTTTTGTTATAATTTAAAAGCTTTTTAAAACTTGTGTTCAAGGTGGTCCGGGAAAGAAAGACCAGTTTCCCCCACGCCAAGCAGCGTTTCCATGAAAAGCAACATATCTAAGGATGAACCTTTGAACTTCAGAGACAACGAACACCGGTAGGGAATTTCATAATGTTTGTTGTTTTATTCTGTGAAACATTTAGAAGTTGAACCACTCTTTGGGAGCTTTATGACGCATTTAGAAAAAAACATTACAAATATTGCGGAGGCTCGGCAGATGCTTTTGAAGATTATAAATATGTTTCAACTCTAGATAAAAGTTTAATGTAGGCTACAATTTATTTTAAAGCTCACCTGAACACCGAAGACCAGTGTCTCCTTCTCCAAGCATGAAAAGCGACATTTCGAAGGAGGAACCTCTTAACGTCAGCAATGACAGGTATAATACTTTAGCAACAGTGAATGTTTTACTGGAATCCAGATAATTAGAGTACCTTTTCCTATAGTAGCTAACTCATCAACTCACTGAAAGTCAACAGGTAAGATGTGTAGTACTGGTTCAGCACATGTTTGACTCCATGCCTACAAAGCATTTGGCTGCAGATTCATAGGAATAGTGGTTATTCTGGGTTACTTTAACAAACAACATTTTTAAATGAAATGTTGGTTTGAGCTGGGTTGAGGATTAGAATTAGAACATTAGAAAAATATTATTTTTGGTGTGGCAACATGTTTGCATGAATTGTTTCATCTTATTTAGAAGAAAACTGCTGTGTTTAATGAAAACTACTGGCAAATTACTTTTTGTGATGCATTATGAAACACTTTTTAATTGACAAGAAAATTGTTCCTCTCACTGCTTTCTGTATTGACATTTTCACATACAAAAAATGGCTCCTGAAGGCACTAAAAGCATCAATAATATATAATAGAAATTGTTGAAGTTTGTGCCCATTTATGCCCAGAAAGGTGCATAATATTGACATTTTTTAAAATATTCCTTTCCTCCTGTTGCAAAGTTACTATCACTTTAGATACATAATGTAATCTACTTAATAGGTGAAAGATCAAAGTACTTTTTATTTTATTTAGGTTGGTTTAGCAAACTTAGAGATTGCTGTGAAGCACCTGATTCTGTTTACTGGAGGATGTGCATTTGATGATTCCCTCACCTATGCCTGATGAAAGCTTAGATTGACTGATTTTCAACAAATAATTATTTGATCACTTGGGGGTGCTGGTTGTGTATACGGCATTTAACTATCAGTCCAGGATTCGGACAATAAAAGCACAGAAAAAAAGAAATTCAAGCAAGATGGATGTAACCTAGTTAAAATGGCAGCTTTTGAGAAATAGCTTTGTTATGCAAAATAATGTGCCAAACCTTAAAAATGCATAAAATTCATGCAATTCAAAGATTGAGATTTCCAAGTACTTTCTGATAAGACATGGTAAAAGCCTCTCTCATAAATTACTAATACAATGTATGAATTTTGAAAAAAAAAGGCATGTCACAAATTAATGATGGCCTTCTCAGTAATCTGTGAAAATGCCTTAACTGGCATTACAGCTATCAGTTGCTGTTTGACCTACCTTTTATATGTTTCCACTACTGATTTTGATCATTAATTTATTAGCAAAAAACTCTTAAGCTTTTGAGGTTGGAAGGCCTCATTTCCATCACCCTAATTTCTAACTCCCTTGGACTGAAGTCAGGACTCTGGCTGAACTACTCCAAAAAGTTTACATTTTCTTCCAGTCAGAAGAAACACATTTGTCAGATTAAAAGATAACTTTAAATCCAAATATAACTGGGGTATGGGTAGTTATGAGCCTAGTTATTAAAAAAATATATTTGTTAAAATATGTCATTTAGAAATGGTGATTCTTGTTATCTGTGTGCGTAGGCCACTAACATTTGGTCTCTATTGTAAAAAGCAGATTTTGCTGTTATACTTCAACATAAATTGTCATCGATATTTTTGTTATAATTTAAAAGGTTTTTAAAACTTGTGTTCAAGGTGGTCCGGGAAAGAAAGACCAGTTTCCCCCACGCCAAGCAGCGTTTCCATGAAAAGCAACATATCTAAGGATGAACCTTTGAACTTCAGAGACAACGAACACCGGTAGGGAATTTCATAATGTTTGTTGTTTTATTCTGTGAAACATTTAGAAGTTGAACCACTCTTTGGGAGCTTTATGATGCATTTAGAAAAAAATATTACAAATATTGCGGAGGCTCGGCAGATGCTTTTGAAGATTATAAATATGTTTCAACTCTAGATAAAAGTGTAATGTAGGCTACAATTTGTTTTAAAGCTCACCTGAACACCGAAGACCAGTGTCTCCTTCTCCAAGCATGAAAAGCGACATTTCGAAGGAGGAACCTCTTAACGTCAGCAATGACAGGTATAATACTTTAGCAACAGTGAATGTTTTACTGGAATCCAGATAATTAGAGTACCTGTTCCTATAGTAGCTAACTCATCAACTCACTGAAAGTCAACAGGTAAGATGTGTAGTACTGGTTCAGCACATGTTTGACTCCATGCCTACAAAGCATTTGGCTGCAGATTCATAGGAATAGTGGTTATTCTGGGTTACTTTAACAAACAACATTTTTAAATGAAATGTTGGTTTGAGCTGGGTTGAGGATTAGAATTAGAACATTAGAAAGATATTATTTTTGGTGTGGCAACATGTTTGCATGAATTGTTTCATCTTATTTAGAAGAAAACTGCTGTGTTTAATGAAAACTACTGGCAAATTACTTTTTGTGATGCATTATGAAACACTTTTTAATTGACAAAAAAATTGTTCCTCTCACTGCTTTCTGTATTGACATTTTCACATACGAAAAATGGCTCCTGAAGGCACTAAAAGCATCAATAATATATAATAGAAATTGTTGAAGTTTGTGCCCATTTATGCCCAGAAAGGTGCATAATATTGAAATTTTTTAAAAATATTCCTTTCCTCCTGTTGCAAAGTTACTATCACTTTAGATACATAATGTAATCTACTTAATAGGTGAAAGATCAAAGTACTTTTTATTTTTATTTAGGTTGGTTTAGCAAACTTAGAGATTGCTGTGAAGCACCTGATTCTGTTTACTGGAGGATGTGCATTTGATGATTCCCTCACCTATGCCTGATGAAAGCTTAGATTGACTGATTTTCAACAAATAATTATTTGATCATTTTGGGGTGCTGGTTGTGTATACGGCATTTAACTATCAGTCCAGGATTCGGACAATAAAAGCACAGAAAAAAAAGAAATTCAAGCAAGATGGACGTAACCTAGTTAAAATGGCAGTTTTTGAGAAATAGCTTTGTTATGCAAAATAATGTGCCAAACCTTAAAAATGCACAAAATACATGCAGTTCAAAGATTGAGATTTCCAAGTACTTTCTGATAAGACATGGTAAAAGCCTCTCTCATAAATTACTAATACAATGTATGAATTTTGAAAAAAAAAGGCATGTCACAAATTAATGATAGCCTTCTCAGTAATCTGTGAAAATGCCTTAACTGGCATTACAGCTATCAGTTGCTGTTTGACCTACCTTTTATATGTTTCAACTACTGATTTTGATCATTAATTTATTAGCAAAAAACTCTTAAGCTTTTGAGGTTGGAAGGCCTCATTTCCATCACCCTAATTTCTAACTCCCTTGGACTGAAGTCAGGACTCTGGCTGAACTACTCCAAAAAGTTTACATTTTCTTCCAGTCAGAAGAAACACATTTGTCAGATTAAAAGATAACTTTAAATCCAAATATAACAGGGGTATGGATAGTTATGAGCCTAATTATTAAAAAAATATACTTGTTAAAATATGTCATTTAGAAATGGTGATTCTTATTATCTGTGTGCGTAGGCCACTAACATTTGGTCTCTATTGTAAAAAGCAGATTTTGCTGTAATACTTCAACATAAATTGTCATCGATATTTTTGTTAAATTAAAATTT